>SJYW01041008.1:146926-164376 GCA_006410735.1 Raphicerus campestris | reverse complement strand
TCTTCATTTTCTGAATATTGAGCTTTAGGCCAACTTT
This sequence comes from Raphicerus campestris, assembly GCA_006410735.1. NCBI lineage: Eukaryota > Metazoa > Chordata > Mammalia > Artiodactyla > Bovidae > Raphicerus > Raphicerus campestris. The sequence continues at coordinate 164,339 of SJYW01041008.1, read as the reverse complement.
TTCACTCTTCACTTTCATCAAGAGGCTTTTTCAGTTCCTCTTCACTTTCTGACATAAGGGTGGTTTCATCTGCATATCTGAGGTTATTGATATTTCTCTCGGCCATCTTGATTACAGCTTGTGTTTCTTCCTGTCCAGCGTTTCTCATGATGTACTCTGCATATAAGTTAAATAAGCAGAGGGACAATATATAGCCTTGACATACTCTTTTTCCTATTTGGAACCAATCTGTTGTTCTATGTTCAGTTCTAACTGCTGCTTCCTGACCTGCATCTCCGAAACTTCTTACAACTGCTTCTGTGCTAGAAATTGTCTCAAACTATCATAATTTTGATGAAAAATGGCCAGATAAATAAAATATCTGGCTCACAAATTTGCATATAAATTGTGATTCATAGACTAAAGATGCATAAGGGGAAGGTGATAGTTGAGACAAAATCAGTTGAGACAAGCACTTAAAAGAAAAGGCATAAAATTGGAAGTGACAAAAACTAACAAATTGACCGTTGCTCAAGTCATCCTACAAATTTTAACATTTCTAAGACAGTTCCTTGGACATAGTAAGACACAGTAAGTCTGCTTGAGATCCAGATTTACATGAGGAATATCTACTAATCATCCTGAAGTACACATTTTTCTGAACCAGGTCAGAATGACCTTATGCAGATGAAAATGGTTTCAGTAGTACCAGGTACAGATAGACTAATCAAATTTTCCTAAGTTCTGCCTTCATTGCAATATTGTTCTTCCTTGTGGCAAAATATTTTAACTTTATCTGGTTTTGTCCAGGTAGAGTTTACTGTAGAGGTGATATCATTTACTTATGTAAAGATTTTCTATTATGCCTATTCAAGAAGATTTATAAAAAATTCCAGAACTTATTTTTATAGAAGTAGGTCTATAAAAAGAGTACACACGGAGCTTTCTTTAAGTTTCAGTATTTCAGGCAAAACAATGTCGTCACACAATGTGAGTCTTATTAATAGTGATCTTCTGATTTCCAGAATGAAAATAAAGCTGAAAGATTTAGTTACAGGCCAAGATGAAGAGGAAAATATCAGTTTGCTCAGAACTGTATTTTAAAAATAGTAGCAACTAGAGCGGAAATGATTTGATTGCTTGTTTGAGAAAGGCATAGGCATGGTTCAAAGACCTTTGTCTGGGCTAAAGCAGACTTTTTTCATACATTTTCCCATACATTTTCTACTTTGCATGTGTGCTAAGTCATTTCAATCATATCTGATTCTTTGTGATCCTGTAGACTAGCTCTCCAGGTTCCTCTGACCATGGGCTTCTCCAGGCAAGAACACTGAAGTGGGTTGTTATTTCCTCTTCTGAGAGATCCTCCCAACCCAGGGACTGAATCCACATCTCTTGCGTCTCCTGAATTGACAGGTGTGTACTTTACCACTAGCACCACCTGGAAAGTGGGAAAATGTGGAATTTTACCTATATGTTTTATTTTTATTTTTAAAAGATGTATACTCATGTTAGTATGTCAATATTTTCCACTCTAGTAGCATACTAACATAAGTATAGTATCTTTGAAAAAAAGCAAAAACAAAAACATAGAGATTTCACATTTTCCTATGATTATCCATAGACGTAATAATTGCCATCCATTTGGAATAAAATAATACACTTATTTCTGATATTTTCTGTTATACACATATTTTATATATGCTCAAATATTATATTTCTTTAAACATGTATAGAATTTTTTTCCCAAAATTATGTGGGCTACTGTTATGAAAGAAAGAANTCAAGAGGCTTTTTCAGTTCCTCTTCACTTTCTGACATAAGGGTGGTTTCATCTGCATATCTGAGGTTATTGATATTTCTCTCGGCCATCTTGATTACAGCTTGTGTTTCTTCCTGTCCAGCGTTTCTCATGATGTACTCTGCATATAAGTTAAATAAGCAGAGGGACAATATATAGCCTTGACATACTCTTTTTCCTATTTGGAACCAATCTGTTGTTCTATGTTCAGTTCTAACTGCTGCTTCCTGACCTGCATCTCCGAAACTTCTTACAACTGCTTCTGTGCTAGAAATTGTCTCAAACTATCATAATTTTGATGAAAAATGGCCAGATAAATAAAATATCTGGCTCACAAATTTGCATATAAATTGTGATTCATAGACTAAAGATGCATAAGGGGAAGGTGATAGTTGAGACAAAATCAGTTGAGACAAGCACTTAAAAGAAAAGGCATAAAATTGGAAGTGACAAAAACTAACAAATTGACCGTTGCTCAAGTCATCCTACAAATTTTAACATTTCTAAGACAGTTCCTTGGACATAGTAAGACACAGTAAGTCTGCTTGAGATCCAGATTTACATGAGGAATATCTACTAATCATCCTGAAGTACACATTTTTCTGAACCAGGTCAGAATGACCTTATGCAGATGAAAATGGTTTCAGTAGTACCAGGTACAGATAGACTAATCAAATTTTCCTAAGTTCTGCCTTCATTGCAATATTGTTCTTCCTTGTGGCAAAATATTTTAACTTTATCTGGTTTTGTCCAGGTAGAGTTTACTGTAGAGGTGATATCATTTACTTATGTAAAGATTTTCTATTATGCCTATTCAAGAAGATTTATAAAAAATTCCAGAACTTATTTTTATAGAAGTAGGTCTATAAAAAGAGTACACACGGAGCTTTCTTTAAGTTTCAGTATTTCAGGCAAAACAATGTCGTCACACAATGTGAGTCTTATTAATAGTGATCTTCTGATTTCCAGAAGGAAAATAAAGCTGAAAGATTTAGTTACAGGCCAAGATGAAGAGGAAAATATCAGTTTGCTCAGAACTGTATTTTAAAAATAGTAGCAACTAGAGCGGAAATGATTTGATTGCTTGTTTGAGAAAGGCATAGGCATGGTTCAAAGACCTTTGTCTGGGCTAAAGCAGACTTTTTTCATACATTTTCCCATACATTTTCTACTTTGCATGTGTGCTAAGTCATTTCAATCATATCTGATTCTTTGTGATCCTGTAGACTAGCTCTCCAGGTTCCTCTGACCATGGGCTTCTCCAGGCAAGAACACTGAAGTGGGTTGTTATTTCCTCTTCTGAGAGATCCTCCCAACCCAGGGACTGAATCCACATCTCTTGCGTCTCCTGAATTGACAGGTGTGTACTTTACCACTAGCACCACCTGGAAAGTGGGAAAATGTGGAATTTTACCTATATGTTTTATTTTTATTTTTAAAAGATGTATACTCATGTTAGTATGTCAATATTTTCCACTCTAGTAGCATACTAACATAAGTATAGTATCTTTGAAAAAAAGCAAAAACAAAAACATAGAGATTTCACATTTTCCTATGATTATCCATAGACGTAATAATTGCCATCCATTTGGAATAAAATAATACACTTATTTCTGATATTTTCTGTTATACACATATTTTATATATGCTCAAATATTATATTTCTTTAAACATGTATAGAATTTTTTTTCCCAAAATTATGTGGGCTACTGTTATGAAAGAAAGAAGAAAGTGAAATAGTTCAGTCATAGCCAACTCTTTGCAACTGAGTAAACTGTAGCCTGCCGAGCTCCTCCTCCCATGGGATTGTCCAAGCAAGAATATTGGAATGAGTTACTGTTTCCTTCTCCAGGGGATCTTCCATCCCAGGGGTTGAGCCTGGGTTTCTCACATTTTGACTAGAAAAATCACAGCTTTGACTAGATGAACCTTTGTTGGTAAAGTAATGATTCTTTAAATATATGGTGTCTATTTGTCATAGTTTTCCTTTCAAGGAGCAAGTTGCTTCTAAATTCATGGCTGCAGTCACCATCTGCAGTGATCTGGGAGCCCAAGAACATAAAGTCTCTATTGTTTCCCCATTTATTTGCCATGAAGTGATGAAACCGGGTGCCGTGATCTTAGTTTTCTGAATGTTGAGTTTTAAGTCAGCTCAACATTTTTACTCTCCTCTTTCACTTTCATCAAGAAGCTCTTGAGTTCCTCTTCTCTTTCTGCCATAATGGTGCTGTCACCTGCATATCCGAGGTTACTGATATTTCTCCTGGCAATCTTGATTCCAGCTTGTGCTTCATCCTGCCTGGCATTTCACATGATGTACTTTACATCAGTTCAGTTCAGTTGCTCAGTCATTTCTGACTTTTTGCAATCCCTTGGATTGCAGCACGCCAGGCCTCCCTGTCCATCACCAACTCCCGGAGGTTACTCAAACACATGTCCATTGAGTCAGTGATGCCATCCAACCATCTCATCCTCTGTCATCCCCTTCTCCTCCTGACCTCAATCTTTCCCGGCATCACGATCTTTTCCAATGAGTCAGTACTTTGCATCAGGTGGCCAGAGTATTGAAGTTTCAGCTTCAACATCAGTCCTTCCAATGAACATTCAGGACTAATTTCCTTTAGGATGGATCGGTTGGATCTCCTTGCAGTCCAAGGGACTCTCAAGAGTCTTCTCCAACACCACAGTTCAAAAGCATCAATTCTTCACTGCTCAGGTTTCCTTATATGCCAAAGCCTTTGACTGTGTGGGTCACGATAAACTGGAAAATTCTGAAAGAGATGGGAATACCAGAACACATGACCTGCCTCTTGAGAAATCTGTATGCAGGTCATGAAGCAACAGTTAGATCTGGACATGGAACAACAGAATGGTTTCAAATAAGAAAAGGAGTACGTCAAAGCTGTATATTTTCAGTCTGGTTATTTAACTTATATGCAGAGTACTTCATGAGAAATGCTGAGTTGGATGAAGCACAAGCTGGAATCAAGATTGCTGGGAGAAATATCAATAACTTAAGATATGCAGATGACACACCATCCTTATGGCAGAAAGGGAAGAAGAACTAAAGAACCTCTTGATGAAAGTGAAAGAGGAGAGTAAAAACTTTGGCTTAAAGCTCAACATTCAGAAAACAAAGATCTTGGCATCCGGTCCCATCACTTCATGGCAAATAGATGGAGAAACAGTGAAAGAATTTATTTTCTTGGGCTCCAAAATCACTGCAGATGGTGAAATTAAAAGACGCTTACTCTTTGGAAGAAAAGTTATGACCAACCTAGATGGCATGTTAAAAAGCAGAGCCATTGCTTTGTCAACAAAGGTCTGTCCAGTCAAGGCTATGGTCTTTCCAGTGGTCATGTATGGATGTGAGAGTTGGACTATAAAGAAAGCTGAGCAGTGAAGAATTGATGCTTTTGAACTGTACTCTGCATAGAAGTTAAATAAGCAGGATGACAATATAAAATCTTGCTGATATACTCCTTTCCCAATTTGGAACCACCTGGTTTTCCATGTCAGATTCTAACTGGTGCTTCTTGACCTGCATACAGTAATTTTGCTACTCTTTGGTCTAGCTGTAAAGACTCCACCTGCCAATGCAGGAAACATGGGTTTGATTCCTGGTTTGGGAAGATCCCCAGGAGAAGGAAATGGTGACCCATTCCAGTATTCTTGCCTCAGAAATTTCATGGATAGAGAAGTCTGGTGGACGACAGTCCATAGGGGTCGCAAGAGCTGGACATGACTTAGTGATTAAACAACTGCAAATAGTTATAAAATAGATAAAGCAAGATACATCAAAGAATTAAGTCGAATTATAAAAACTGCACCATGTATGATGAACTTGTTAAATAATACAAAAAGTGAGTTAATTCATAAAAATTATGTTTAAACAACAAATCCAGCATTCACAAGGTATTTAAAATGATTAAATTATTATAAACCATTTTAAGATTAGATGTCTGTAGGCCATGCTAAAAAAATAAAAATAAAAAGCCTTATAAAGCACTTTGTCATTTGTACTGGAAGTTGAAAAAATACTATACATGATATATAGTAATCATTGTGATTCTGGAGACAGCATTCTAAAATGGATATAAAAAGTCATTTTATAAGAAAAATTATTATATAGTACACAAAACAATGGCTTTTGTGTGAGCAATATAGCTCTTCTGCACCAGAATGAGGTGGCATATTGGAGTTTCTTATATTTGGAAAAAAGTGTACAAAGGGCAAAAAATCCTGGGATTGTACCAAGCCTTCAGATGTACTACAGCTGGTTAAAAAAATAAGCCTCTCCAAGAATGGAAGATAAACCATATAAACTAATAGGCTTAAAAGCCTTGTAAGTATCTATAGAGTGCTTAGATTCCTGTTGTTTCATTATGAAAGTAAGTCTTGAAAACTTCTAAATCCTCATTTACAGATATAATTTGTGATTTTATGGTTATGCCAATGACTTCTCTAAAGAATATATATTAACTTTGGATTTAAATGTAATAAAACATGATTTTACAAACAGATAAATAGTTGATATGAGCAGAGATTAGTTAATATGAGTTTAGAATTAAGTAACAGGACAACCTACACTGTTGGCTCATATCAAGTAAATTTTTATATAAAATAGATGTCAGAAAAATTGAAAAGTGACCCCAGAACACTTCTGACTTCTGTTATCTTTGTAAAATGTTTTTTTTCTTAACTATGATTGATGTCTTTGTGGTGATAAAATTACTGCAGCAAAATTCTGGCCAACATGCTTCCTCATTAAGTCCTGTCAGATTATAATGACGTTTCCTGAAGTCTTCCCAGAAAAGATAAGGCACCTTCCTTCTCAGAAGATGCAAACATACTACACTTTACATATCACTGGCCCAAGAAAACCACGTGTTATTATTATTTTTTTGTTGAAATATTGTAATAAGGGTTAAGAAACTTTTATGATGCATTTTATCACAACTTGGTCCTTGAAATGGATGCAGAATCATGTTACCTTAGAACTCATATGATGCATAGAAAAACAGTGCATATCTGAATGAAGCAGAGTTCTGTTTGGAGGCAAAAAAAAAGGGGGGGGAGGGGGAGGAAGAAAGTTGATTTTGGAGAAGTAACAAAAATGTACAATATTCAATGAAGAAAGTCCACTTGTTAAAATAATATTTCTGATAGAAATGAAGCACTGACTCCACATACAAGATGCCATGATATTTTGTAGTTTTGAAAAGAGTCACCTTCACAGCAGTTTCTGAAAATGTGTGTTATTGATGATGACCTTATTGGTATAGTGTAAACATACTTTGCCGACTAAGGTCCATCTAGTCAAGGCTATGGTTTTTCCAATAGTCATGTATGGATGTGAGAGTTGGACTGTGAAGAAGGCTGNTGGCCAACATGCTTCCTCATTAAGTCCTGTCAGATTATAATGACGTTTCCTGAAGTCTTCCCAGAAAAGATAAGGCACCTTCCTTCTCAGAAGATGCAAACATACTACACTTTACATATCACTGGCCCAAGAAAACCACGTGTTATTATTATTTTTTTGTTGAAATATTGTAATAAGGGTTAAGAAACTTTTATGATGCATTTTATCACAACTTGGTCCTTGAAATGGATGCAGAATCATGTTACCTTAGAACTCATATGATGCATAGAAAAACAGTGCATATCTGAATGAAGCAGAGTTCTGTTTGGAGGCAAAAAAAAAGGGGGGGGAGGGGGAGGAAGAAAGTTGATTTTGGAGAAGTAACAAAAATGTACAATATTCAATGAAGAAAGTCCACTTGTTAAAATAATATTTCTGATAGAAATGAAGCACTGACTCCACATACAAGATGCCATGATATTTTGTAGTTTTGAAAAGAGTCACCTTCACAGCAGTTTCTGAAAATGTGTGTTATTGATGATGACCTTATTGGTATAGTGTAAACATACTTTGCCGACTAAGGTCCATCTAGTCAAGGCTATGGTTTTTCCAGTAGTCATGTATGGATGTGAGAGTTGGACTGTGAAGAAGGCTGAGCCCCAAAGAATTGATGTCTTTGAACTGTGGTGAAGACTCTTGAGAGTCCCTTGGACTGCAAGGAGATCCGACTAGTCCATTCTGAAGGAGATCAGCCCTGGGATTTCTTTGGAAGGAATGATGCTAAAGCTGAAACTCCAGTACTTTGGCCACTTCATGTGAAGAGTTGACTCATTGGAAAAAACTCTGATGCTGGGAGGGGTTGGGGGCAGGAGAAAAAGGGGACGACTGAGGATGAGATGGCTGGATGGCATCACTGATTCGAGGGACATGAGTCTGAGTGAACTCTGGGAGTTGGTGATGGACAGGGAGGCCTGGCGTGCTGCGATTCATGGGGTCACAAAGAGTAGGACACGACTGAACGACTGAACTGAACTGAACTGAAACATAATCTGAATAAATACCAAAATTTTAACAATGAAAAAAAATAAAAATAGTCTCCAATACAGCAGAGATGAAGGCAGAAAAATAGCATATAAGTGTTTTAAGTGTCATTGCAATATAAATTATGCAACTAAAAACAATGGGATAGGAATAAAGTAATATACAGATAAGAAGAAAAACAAGTTAACTATATAGGCAGTAGGTGGGAATGAAAGAAACATTTACCACCGACATGGTGGTGATAAAAGTCTAAATAAAGTATTATAAGGGAGCAAGGGCATAAATGGTAAATACTAGAACAAAACTATGAAACTATGAACATCATTAAATTCCAAAACAATTTATGAAGAGCAAAAACATTACATACTGAAACAGCACACATAATATGCATAGAATAATAAGACAGAGCAGACATCAAACTGATTGATTTTATCAATAAATGCAAATGACAATAGCTCAGCATTTAAAATATATTTTCAATTTTTACCTCCAGAGAAAGACCTAACTATATGCTGCAGATGAAGCACAAGCATTTAATATAGGATAATTCAAATGGCTAAAAATAAACTCATGCCAGGAAAATCAAAATGAAAGAAAAGCAGGACTTGTGATCAAGAAAATTAAATGGGCATCAAAAAAAATCACTGGATGATCCAAGGAAAGACATGATTTGATGTTAAAGCTGCAATTAAAAAAAATTATAAACAGAAACATACAAGCATTAGATCACGCAGATACTTTAAAAATCAGAAATTGCTGTAGATTTAAGGGATTGTAGATGGAAACACCCCTGCAAGAGGGCATGGCAACCCACTCCAGTATTCTTGCTTGGAGATCTCATGGACAGAGGAGACTGGCAGGCTGCAGTCCATGGGGTTGCAAAGAGTCAGAGACAGCTGAAGCAACTTAGCATGCATGCAGATGGAAAAACACTAATAAAAATGTTTTAAAATTTCTAGATATTAAGCCACTATGTCAGCATGAGACAAATAAAATTGACAAAATATAAACAGAGGAAGAAAACCTAACTGCATTTTGATAAAGTGGATAGCAGATGCATATGTCAAAAGGTGCACCCCATTAAGACAGAATGTCTTCTTTTCATGTGTATGTTGAAAATTCACAAAGTTTGTTCATATATAGAGTTATAAAGAGATCATGAATAAATTTCGTATTGTATACTAGAAATATGTTTTAATTTCAAAAATCAATGCATTAAAATTAAACATCTAATAAAGTTGATAAACCAAAAAAATTATTTTGTCAATTTATTCTAGTAGCTAAAGAAAATAAAATATATTGCATTAATATATTTTTGACTCAGTTCAGTTCAGTCGCTCAGTCGTGTCTGACTCTTTGCAACCAAATGAATCTCAGCACGCCAAGCAACCCTGTTCATCACCATTTCACGGAGTTCACTCAGAATTAGGTTCATTGATTATATGATGCCATCCAGTCATCTCATCCCCTGTCATCCCCTTCTCCTCCTGTCCCTAATCCCTCCCAGCATCACAGTCTTTACCAATGAGTCAACTCTTCGCATGAGGTGGCCAAAGTACTGGAGTTTCAGCTTTAGCATCATTCCTTCCAAAGAAATCCCAGGATTGATCTTCTTCAGAATGGACTGGTCGGATCTCCTTGCNCCCCAATCCCTCCCAGCATCAGAGTCTTTTCTAATGAGTCAACTCTTCTCATGAGGTGGCCAAAGTACTGGAGTTTCAGCTTTAGCATCATTCCTTCCAAAGAAATCCCAGGATTGATCTTCTTCAGAATGGACTGGTCGGATCTCCTTGCAGTCCAAGGGACTCTCAAGAGTCTTCTCCAACACCACAGTTGAAAAGCATCAATTCATTGGTGCTCAGCCTTCTTCACAGTCCAATTCTCACATCCATACATTACCACAGGAAAAAACATAGCCTTGACTAGACGAACCTTAGTCGGCAAAGTAATGTCTCTTCTTTTGAATATGCTATCTAGGTTGGTCATAACTNTTCAGACTCTTTTGTTGACCATGATGGCTACTCCATTTCTTCTGAGGGATTCCTGCCCGCAGTAGTAGATATAATGGTCATCTGAGTTAAATTCACCCATTCCAGTTCATTTTAGTTCGCTGATTCCTAGAATGTCGACATTCACCCTTGCCATCTCTTGTTTGACCACTTTCAATTTGACTTGATTCATGGAGAAGCATTCATTCATTTGGAGGATCTTTAAATTGATTTAAAGAGAAATGTTTTACACACATCCCTTCTTAAAGACCATTGAGTAAAATTATGTAAGTTTTAAATGTTCATCGAATGCACATTTTCAAATATGGACACAACAAATACCGATAATATAACAAAAATTTAACACAGTACTCAGCCCCTTTGAATTGACTCTTTTGAACTGTGGTGTTGGAGAAGACTCTTGAGAGTCCCTTGGACTGCAAGGAGACCCAATCAGTTCATCCTACAGGAAATCAGTCCTGAATATTCATTGGAAGGACTCATGCTGAAACTTAAACTCCAATACTTTGTTCACCTGTTGCAAAGAACTGACACATTGGAAAAGACCCTGATGTTGGGAAAGATTAAAGGTAGGAGGAGAAGGGGAAAACAAAGAATGAGATGGTTAGATGGCATCACCAACTCGATGGACATGAGTTTAAGCAAGCTTCAGGAGATGGTGATGAACAGGGAAGCCTGGAATGCTGCAGTCCATGGGGTCACAAAGAATTGGTCAGGACTGAACAACTGAACAGAACAGAACAAAATAGCACCTGTATGTGAATTAAGATCATAGAGTTCAAGCATGTTTTTTCTGGTTATTTAATAGCACAACACACAAGTAGATTGTCTCAGCTAGAGGAGCAGAGGGCAGCTAAGGACAAATAACATGTGTTCCATATCTCCATGCCCATTCTTTACTGCTTGAGCCACCCCGGGAAGCCCTCCTGAGGCCACACTGTATTCCAAATAAAATCTAACTTACTTCATATCATTATACTGAAGTTCATTATTTTGGTTTTGAAAATGTACTGTGGTTGTATAAGATATTAACATCAGTGGACTATGAATAAAGGTATGAGTATGAATAAATAAATAAATGAATATGAATATAAATGAATAAATAAATATGAATTAAAAGTATATGAGAACTTTATGTATTAGTTTTCTTCTTCAAGTCAAAGTTTATTTCAAAACAATTTANACACATTGGAAAAGACCCTGATGTTGGGAAAGATTAAAGGTAGGAGGAGAAGGGGAAAACAAAGAATGAGATGGTTAGATGGCATCACCAACTCGATGGACATGAGTTTAAGCAAGCTTCAGGAGATGGTGATGAACAGGGAAGCCTGGAATGCTGCAGTCCATGGGGTCACAAAGAATTGGTCAGGACTGAACAACTGAACAGAACAGAACAAAATAGCACCTGTATGTGAATTAAGATCATAGAGTTCAAGCATGTTTTTTCTGGTTATTTAATAGCACAACACACAAGTAGATTGTCTCAGCTAGAGGAGCAGAGGGCAGCTAAGGACAAATAACATGTGTTCCATATCTCCATGCCCATTCTTTACTGCTTGAGCCACCCCGGGAAGCCCTCCTGAGGCCACACTGTATTCCAAATAAAATCTAACTTACTTCATATCATTATACTGAAGTTCATTATTTTGGTTTTGAAAATGTACTGTGGTTGTATAAGATATTAACATCAGTGGACTATGAATAAAGGTATGAGTATGAATAAATAAATAAATGAATATGAATATAAATGAATAAATAAATATGAATTAAAAGTATATGAGAACTTTATGTATTAGTTTTCTTCTTCAAGTCAAAGTTTATTTCAAAACAATTTAAAAACTAAGTGATATTAATATTTTCAATATGTTTACAACAAATATCAAAAGCAGGGCATTCTCATAAAAATTATTGTAAGTTTCTTAGAATTTAAAAACTGTAAATAATATTGAAAATCTATTAAACAGTTAATACTTGAAATGGGATATGTAAATTAAATTTTGAGAATTTGTTAAAAATAACAATGCTAAAGAGAAAACATATTACTACTTTTGGAGTATATTTTAAGCAGCAGAATCATATTTTAAAACATAAGCACAAACAAAAATAAGAAAATAAGTGAAAAAGTGAATTCAAACCCAGTCTCAACCACAACAAAAAGAAAGAAAGTATAAAGATGGAAATAATAAATATAAAGCTAGATGGGGAATGGATAAATTAGAAGCTTGGGATTAGCAGATATATATTTCTAGATATAAAATAAACAAGGGGGTGTATTATATAGCACAGGGAACTATATTCAATATCTGGTAATAAACCATGATGTAAAATAATACCAAAAAGTATATGTGTATACATATATGTATTACTTTGCTATACATTAAAAACTAACACACCATTTTAAATCAATTCAGTTTTTTAAAAAATCAAAAAATTTATGACATAGGAGATTTTAAAAACTAGGAACTTATTAATAATGTCTTCTTTTTGATAAAAATAACAACATAAAATCCACTTTCTAATTTAATGGAAAAAAAAGAAAAGGTACACATATAAATATAAGATAGGACTAGAAATAATAATTATTGAAGTAAAATATAATAAAAACAAAAGAATCCTTAAAATACGTATGGATATATGTTTTTAAAAATAAAATAATACTATATAATTAACTGAATTTGACCCATTAAAAAATTTCACTTCATAAAACACCTGTCCCAGAGAGTTTGTTCTCCGAAGATGACAGGCTCAGTGCTCAGTAGTAGTCTGACTTTGAATTCCTAGTGTAATATATCCTGAAAACAAAATTGACAAAGAAATATCAAATTTTATCACAATAGTTTGTTCTATGTGTAGTAATATCATAATTTTAAAAGAACTTTAAATATCTCTGAAAGTAAGGAAAAATATTCATTTTATTTTACCCAAGATTTTCATTGTTCTAGAAAATATTTGCATATATAAAATAAAGGAAATTAGGGAAATTAGCAATAATGTTACAGTAAAAGTTAAAATAACGATCTCTTTAATGATTTAAAAGCCAGATGAAGAATAAAATTATGTTTATCACCAAATGTTTGTCAGTGCAGAGGCCTTCTAACTTTTTCTGTAAGGAGAGAATATGGGATGAAGATATTTCTTGGACTGAAATTCATTTGGTGCTAATGGTCAAGGGCTATCATCTGGTTAATTGCGTTTTTTGGTCTACCTTTCAGTCATGTCATTATAGGCAGGATAGCTCTGTTGCTATTTCTCTACATAAGTTTCAATTTAAGAGAACTTAGTTTATCATTAGTTTATCATTCCTTTGAATTACACAATAGCTAGTTATTTTAGGAAATGTTTATTTCAAACAATTTTTACCTCAATAGTAATTATTCAGTGCTGTTTCCTTGATGATGATGATATTAATGAGATCAAAACTTATATGAATGAACAAAGCATAGCCTTGTTTTTTTCTAAGTGTTTTATAAGAATTAAGTTATTTAATCCTTACAACAGTCTAAGGGGTACCCTAAAAACAAACATCAAATTATAATTTCTTAAATTTCCCTTTACATCATAAACATCCATTATATGAATCAGTGGAAGAAAAAAAAAGCCATAAAACTAGTGACGAGTTTAGCCCAGAATATCTTCAAAGAATACGCAGAAAAATTAGGACAGCCAAGAATGAAATTCTATATAATGCAGAAATCAGAAAAAGTACAATTGCATTATATTTGTGTAATAAAAACTAAAATGATTTCAATGCAAAGCTGTGTCTCACTGCTGCCATAAATATATTTAGTAAAACTGTACTTTAAAGATATTGCTAGAAAATTCAAACTATGAAATTTATAAGAAAAATAATCATTGTCTGCTAAACTATAGGGGCTTCACAGGCGGCAGCAGTGGTCAAGAACACACTTGTCAATGCAGGAGACATAAAAGGCCCACCTTTGATCCCTGGATGGGGAAAATCCCCTGGAGGAGGGCATAGCAACCCACTCTAGTATTCTTGCCTGGAGAACCCCATGGATAGAGGAGCCTGGTGGTTTATAGTCCACAGCATTGTAAAGAGCTGGACACAACTGAAGTGACTTAGCATGCACACACGCTAAACTATAGGATAGACATAAAGATAATTTGCCATGATCATTTAAGTCAATTAAAAATAACATTCTGAATCAGTAATAAATATTTATAGTGAAGTAATTTGAAAAGTATTTATTCAAAGAATGTTTATATAAGACAAACACTTCAAAAGTTCCATCAAGATTTTTAACACTGTGTATTAGTTAAAAAGCAATCAAGCATTTGGAAAATATTAAGAATTTAATAAAACTTCCATGAAAGAATTATATGAAAAATATTAATATAGTCATAGATTTATTATCTGCTTTGTGGCAAAACATGTATCTACTTGATGAGTTTGGAAGTTGCAAAGTAAAGATAACTGACAAGTCTCCAACTCTGTCAATGAAAAATGTTTTGGATTACTTAAAATGTAAAATTCAAAGCTTAGATGACATATTGGGTTTTCTCTCCCTTGAGGTCCTAGAAAGAACATCTAAATAACGCATTAAAAAATTATTGACAATGTTCAAGAACAATGGTTTTACTGAAAAATCCTACTGCATTTGCTTACAAAAAGTCATGGTGCAATGTTAGGTTGTAAAAGGCTGAAGTTCTGATCAGATTTTTAGAAAAGTTACAGAATGAATGTTTTCACCTGCAGGTTAATCTATTTATCTGTCCAGATTAAATAAAAGATACAAAACAAATCATATAAGCACTCATATTTGTATTTTTTAATCTTCACTAGAAATAGCAAAGAAATTTAATAATATATTTGAAAAGTTGGTTTTAAAAGTACAGAAATTGGGGGTGAGGAACTGGGTGAAGTGGGTGAGGAAAATTAAAAGGTACAGACTTCTGGCTATAAAATAAATAAGAGGATATACATATTTCCTGGAGAAGACAATGGCAACTCACTCCAGTACTATTGCCTGGAGAATGCCCTGGACGGAGGAGCCTGATAGGCTGCAGTCCATGAGGTCCCTAGGAGTTGGACACGACTGAGCGACTTCCCTTTCACTTTTCACTTTCATGCATTGGTGAAGGAAATGGCCACCCACTCCAGTGTTCTGGCCTGGAGAATCCCAGGGATGGGGGATCCTGGTGGGCTGCCGTCTATGGAGAGGTGGACACGACTGAAGTGAATTAGAAGCAGCAGTATATTTCCTATACAGTATATTATATCCTTTTGATATAGATTCCTTATGCAGTTGTATACAAATGTCCAATTAGTATGTTATACACTTGTCACATATATAATATATGCTAACTATATTTCAATAAAAACAAATAAAAAGGGGATTTTTAAAAATATAAAAGTCAGAAAATACTTGAGGTTTAACTGGCAGATTTTTGTACTAAGATAGTTAAAACAAGTTTTAATTTTATTGTCTTAAATAGTCATTGTTATAGGAATAGGGTTAAAGAGGTATTTGAATATTTGACAAATAAAAATATTAGATTTCTTTTGATATCTTTCTTATATTACAAAAAGTGGAAAAAGCAACTTAATTTTATAGGAAATATATATTCAACTAATTCAAATCCAGATATTAATTAAATATAAAAAAAGATAGAATATATAAGAAGGAATAAAGCAATCTATGAAAAAGTAGAAATTATGAAAGAAAGTAAGAATAACACTATTCTCTCAGGTTCTAAAACTGACATTTTCCAAGACAAAACTCTTAGGCAGTGTAATAAACTATATGAAATCATGTTTGTTCTTTGATGACAAAGTGATGAATAGAATGAAAATCTTTCAGTTTTATTCATTCCTGGAATTTCATCAGATGATGTTCATAAATCTTTGTGGATTGTGAACAGAAAATGATAAAAGTAAAACAACTTTTTATTATAAAATTTTAATAAATTTCATAATTTTATTATGAGATGTTGAATATAAAACTGACACAAAATTGATTATAAAAATGGTCAGCTAGATACTTATTTGTAGTACATACAAATATGTATGTTCAAAATATGTACTACATACATACAAAGTATCTAGCTATTTTTATAATATCTCTAATGTATTCAGGCATTTCTATCTTTGTACAGATGACATTAAAAAGAAAAAAAAAAGATGGCATGACTCCCACCAAGTAAGTTTAAATATCTCTGTTAGTTCCAGCTTGAGCAATTGGCATTAATTTATCTAGAATATGATGGATTTTTAAATTTTGACCTTATATATAAGTAAATACATTTATTTATCAGAGAAAACCATATCTTATTTTGGTCAAACATTGTGTATTCATTATCAAGTATAAGCTTAAGTGGCAATGGAAATTCAGGAAAAAAAAACACAATAAACAGAAAAAATTTATTATTATGTGTGCATGAACTGATGTGCAGTGTGATGGTCCCTGTCCCTTCTCTTCTCTCTCTCTCTCTCTATATATATATATATATATATATATGCAATATATGCATGTATATGACTTGTTTACTATTTAATATTTTGTCCTCATAGGGGCTTCTCAGGTGATGCTAGTGTTAAAAAAATCCAAGCTGCCAGTGCAGGAGAAATAAGAGACATTGTTTCAAGCTCTGGTTCAGGAAGATGCTCTGGAAGAGGGCATGGCAATCTACTCCAGTATTCTTGCCTGGAAAATCCCATGGATAGAGGAGCTTGCAGGCTACAGTCCACAGCGACACAAAAGTTGGACACGACTGAAGTGGCAGCACACATGCATGCATTCTGGCATCTTATACACTAGATTCTGTTTACATTTATCAATGTATAAATGTCTATTGTGTGAAGTAACATAATTTATACATTTTACATGTATAATACAAAGTACAATGATAATATTTAGAAATAAAACAAAAAAGAAATATACTAATGCATTTGCATACATATATTGGTGACTACAATTTTTATTAGAACATTTTAAGATGGAACCTAGATAACATGTTGAAAATTTTAAGATGCAACCTAGATAGCATATTGAAAAGCAGAGACATTACGTTGCCAACAAAGGTCCGTCTAGTCAAGGCTATGGTTTTTCCAGTGGTCATGTGTGGTTGTGAGAGTTGGACTGTGAAGAAAGCTGAGCGCCAAAGAATTGATGCTTTTGAACTGTGGTGTTGGAGAAGACTTCTGAGAGTCACTTGGACTGCAAGGAGATCCAACCAGTCCATTCCTTTTTTTTTTTTTTT
>SJYW01041008.1:56480-89966 GCA_006410735.1 Raphicerus campestris | reverse complement strand
AAATACACTATGAATGGAATAAAAAAATAAAAATAAAATAAAGCAAACATATAGATACAGAGAACAGATTGGTGCTTACCAGGGGGTTGAAAGATGGGCAAAAGGGGTAAAGAGGTCAACTGTGTGGTAATGAATGGAAACTAGATTTTTGGTAATGAGCATTCTGTGGTGTGGCGCTTCCCTGCTGACACAGTGGTAAAAAATATCTCTGCCAACGCGAGAGATGCACATTTGATCCCTGTGTTGAGAAGATCCCCTGGAGAAGCAAATGGCAACCCACTCCAGTATTCTTGCCTGGAGAATTCCACGGACAGAGGAACTTGGCGGGCTCAGCCCATGGGGCTACGAAGAGTCAAACACAGCTGACCGCACACACACTGCTAGTACTGTTAAGCTGTGACGTGTCGGCTCACAATGCTGTGCACAGGAAACACACACAGTGTGTTCAACCAGAGTTACCTGAATAAAAATAAACCTCATCAACATGAATCTGCCATAGGTGCACACACGTGCCTCTTATAGGTTATTAAAAGTATTGAGTAGAGTTCTCTCAATTAAGTCCGTCTTGTAAAAAAAAATTTTTTGATCATGTTGCCTGTTTACATTTATATAGTATTATAGAAATATCAAAAGAAGCATCACTCATATGATTAGATGGTAAACTCTGGAATTCTAAGAATTTTAAAAATTGTGATAATAATTCATATTTTTTATGTATAAGATGTATATTGATAACCTCTGAACAATTCTTTAAAAGAGTGCACAATAAAATTCTGAATTTCAGGTCAGTATTACTTCTCTTGAAATAGAACAAAATACAGAATATTATCAAGAATTTCTGATTTTCTTCATTTAGTTATTAAAATTCTCTAGAACATCTAAAAATATCTCTTGGCCAGACTCATAGACTCATGTACTCTGCTCTAATTATTCCCTATTCAAGTGAAATATTGCATTTTATGTAGAGCCCTGCAACTACTGAATTAGAAAATTTGGCACACATTCCTAAGACAGGCTGCTGCTGCTGCTAAGTCGCTTCAGCTGTGTCCGACTCTGTGCGACCTCATAGACGGCAGCCCACCAGGCTCCCCCTTCCCTGGGATTCTCCAGGCAAGAACGCTGGAGTGGGTTGCCATTGCCTCCGCCAATGCATGAAAGTGAAAAGTGAAAATGAAGTCACTTCAGTCCTAAGACAAGAGAAAGATATAAATAGAACACATTCAACTTCTTGGAAACAGAGTCCCTATGAAGGAAAAAGCGTATATTTACAGCTATCAGGAGACAAATGTTTTTTGTTCCTCTTGCAATAATGCTTATTTTATTGTTAGTCAACCAAAAGGTATACTTGAGGCCATCAATTTAAAAATGATGTTACAGCAGTCCCAGCTACCATATCCATTTCAAACTGTTAATTTTTTCGTATTATTTGCAGAAGCAGATTGAATCATTGGAAAAGACTCTGNTTTTATTGTTAGTCAACCAAAAGGTATACTTGAGGCCATCAATTTAAAAATGATGTTACAGCAGTCCCAGCTACCATATCCATTTCAAACTGTTAATTTTTTCATATTATTTGCAGAAGCAGATTGAATCATTCTAACAGATCAGTAAATCAAAAAAATTTTTTTGATGAGATTGAAAGCAAAAGGAGTAGGGGGCAGCAGAGGAGGAGATGGGTAGAAGGAATCACCAACTCAGTGGACATGAATTTGAGCAAACTCAAGGAGGTAATGAAGGGCAGGGGAGCCTAGTGTGCTGCATTCCATGGGGTTTCAAAGAGTCAGACACAACTTCACAGCTGAAAAACAAGAAAAAAAGGAGGTTAACAGATAACTTGATGAGTCAGCTATATTTAATTAAATTGTCATCAAATTATTTTTATAAATGGAAAGAGTGACATCATCAAGAGTGCAGGGTAAAATACCCCAACCTCCATCTGCAGATGTAGGTTGACAGTTACAGAACTTTCCACAAACAGAAACTTTCTGGGAGAGCTCCATAGTCCAGTTAAGAAACTCCAGCTACACTATAGAACGCAAAATTCCTGAATATAACCATGCAAGAAAGGAAGGTAAAACAGCTTCAATGCCTGTATAGTTCCATCCTTCAAGCCAGTGGTTCTCAGTGACCAGGAGCAACTCTTCATTCACAAAGAGGTTTTTTTACCAGCAATGGAAGAACAGAGTGAGTAACCAGCTCTCCTAGCCTTTCTGGGAACATCGTGAAGGACCCACTTCAGTTTTACTCCATCCAGAGACTGACAAAGATGAGATTTGTAGAGATGTCTAGAAGCAAGGAAGAAAAGCAAAGGATGTCAGCACTAGCCAATATATTTATAAGCAACATCTTGACTGGTCAGAAATCCAAATCAGATAACCTATGCAAAACAATTCACAGGGTTTGCATACAGAAGCTGCTAAATAGAGAGTATTCACTACACATGATCAACATTTTCTGTTCTTTAGTAAGTCAGCACACTTGTGTACTTCATGCAGACAATATTATTAAGTTATCAAACAGCCATTTCTAGCCTTCCCTGTGAAAAAAACAAAACAAAAACAAAATGTATTTCTGAGTGACAATGCTTGCTTTTCCAGTTTGGATTTGCAAACTAGACGTGGCCATAAAAACATATGGATGAATATAAATATATACTATATACACTTGTATCTCCTATAAAGAAAAATCTTCTGGTGTGCTTCTGAGAGAGAAAACATCCACCCAAAGAAAACTCCTTTTGGTTACCACTCAGACTGCATTTGAATTTAGGCATGAAAATTTGTGTTGAATGAAAAGACAGCATAATGAGATTCAGGGCAACGTGATGAGAATGGTTCAAAGAGGAATAGACTGATCAATTTGTTGATCTTCTATAAGATCCCCTGGCAGTAAGATAATTAAGTCTCTATTTCTTTATCCACTATTAGGTGAGAATTTTGATTTTTGGTATAATTCTAAATTGAATAATCAGAACTTGATGTGCTTGTATATACTAATTTTCTTCTGCTATCATGATAAGAATGTGTACAGTTTAAATCAATGTTGTAATAGAAATTATTCAACTTATGGATTTAATGTTGCTTGGCAAATTGAGGAAATGAATAAAATAGGACTAGTACCTACCAACAGAGATCTTTAGCTTTATTGCAGAAGTAAGAGCAAGACTGTACCTCACCTTTAAGACAAAATAATTCTCCGTAAACTCTCTCCTCATCTAATCCTGAAGAATCATGTTAATACCTCTAAAATGGTATTAAAATATTGTACACTCAGAGACTTCATTTATGCATTCACATGTGACTTAGTTTGTCTAATAAACATTTCTTGAACAGTAGTAATGGACAGCTTCTTGATAGGGGTAGACATGTTTTAAAGATGAAGAAGACACAATCCCTTCCCTAGGAGCTAGCTCATAGTTTACAAATTAACACCAATTCATGGTATACTTTTTAAGTTCATGATTCCAAATGCATTCTTAATATAATAATGATGCAAAAATACCACCACCACCAAAAATACTGCAATTAGCTGTACCAGAAAAAACCTGCAAATAATTTACAGAAAATGATACATAAAAGCTTACTTGTGAAGACTTTGTCATGTTTTGAAAAAGAAGAAAGGCCTCAATTCTATGTAAGGAACTTGAAAAATCCAATTAAGAAATAAATATATTTGTATGGTATTTTAAGGATATGGAAACTGTGGGGAAATAAAGAACCAGATGAGCTAAAATTTCAGTTGAGAATGGGTTGTTCCTAGTGGAACTGAGATTACTGAACATTTTCAACCCTGGGCACATTTGCAGGATATGAGCTTGTTCTGAGGCTTGTGCATGGCCGTTCAGCTCAATTCAGTCACTCAATCTTGTCTGACTCTTTGTGACCCCATGGACTGCAGCATGCCAGGCCTCCCTGTCCATCACCAACTCCGAGGTCACACAAACTCATGTCCAACAAGTTGGTGATGCCATCCAACCACCTCATTCTCTGTTGACCCCTTCTGTCTTCAATCTTTCCCAGCATCAGTGTCTTTTCCAATAAGTCAGTTCTTCACAACAGGTGGCCAAAGTATTGAAGTTTCAGCTTCAGCATCAGACCTTCCAATGAATAATCAACATTGATTTCCTTTAAGATTCACTAGATGGATCTCCTTAAAGAGTCTTCTCTAACACCACAGTTCAAAAGCATCAGTTCTTTGGTGCTGAGCTTTCTTTATAGTACAATTCTCACATCCATATATGACTACTGGAAAAACCATAGCTTTGATTAGATGGGCTTTTTTTTTTGACTAGACGGCTCATACATGTCAAAGTTTGACTATTCTACTAGGTTTTCCAGAGGAGGAAAAGAAGCAAGTGGTGGCCCATTAGGCCAGCAAAACCATTACCAATCTATAAAGGATCCATGGTCAGTTTTCATCATGGAGCACTTACAGATGATGGAAGAGTATATCAAGTGGGAAAAAATGAAAGAGACTGGAAGATTAGAGTTGAATCTTCTATAATCTTGTGATGTGTAAGAGATGAAGTACCAAAAAGGAAAAAAAGAATGACACCAAAAACATGAACTTTAAGTTATTCAAAACAAACAATAAGTAAAATGTGTATAATTAAGCTGTAGCCCAGGCTGACTCAACCCAGCTAAATCATAGTTCCTCATCTTACAAACCTGTCGGGAGTTCAGCAGAGCTGGAATAGAGACCTGAACCATCAGTTATTGGAGTAGATGATTAAAGTAACAAGCCAAATCATTTTCCCTTATCAGTCATTATAAAATACCGAGTATAATATGAGTAGGATCTTATTGACTTTCCATTTTATATATAGTGGTTTGTATCTGCTAAACCCAAGCTCCTAAATGTGTCTGAAGAAACAAACCTTTATGGTTATCTATTTTATATACAGTAGTGCATGGGAAATAGATGGGGAAACAGTAGAAACAGTGTCAGACTTTACATTTTTGGCTCTAAAATCCAGATGGTGATTGCAGCCATGAAATAAAATACACTTACTCCTTGGAAGAAANGTGTCTGAAGAAACAAACCTTTATGGTTATCTATTTTATATACAGTAGTGCATGGGAAATAGATGGGGAAACAGTAGAAACAGTGTCAGACTTTACATTTTTGGCTCTAAAATCCAGATGGTGATTGCAGCCATGAAATAAAAGACACTTACTCCTTGGAAGAAAAGTTATGACCAACCTAGATAGTATATTCAAAAGCAGAGACATTACTTTTCCANACCACGCTTTTACTCACTTACTCTGATAGTATAAGCAGGAGCTAAAACCAGATAAAGAATAGACTCCCCTGCTCTATTTCCTTACAAAGAAAATGCATGAGTTGGTGAATAGAAGCTTCTGTTAGTGCAGAGGTAGTGGTCACCCACTGTTGAGAAAGCCCTGTGCAAAATGTTCAGGCTGTGTTATGGTCTGGGGGCCTACAGGGAAGGTTGTTGAGTTACAGGCAAAATTGTCTTCAGGATTTCTTCTCTTTGCCCCATAAAGAGGTCACAACAGAAGTCCCTGAAGAGGACTTATGCCCAATACCTCATATAAAAAGACTTAGAAATGAAGGTCTCAGAGCTAGAAATGAGAATATGTGGAGAGCATAATTGGCTCGAGGAGCTAAGTTTTAACTAAAACTCCCTTCAAAGACTGCGATGCACTTGCTGTGCCCCAAATTTGATGTGGGAAGGCAGTAGCCTTGCTGAGGCCTGCCAGTGAAAGCCTACTTCATGGCTAAAACACACACACACACACACACACACACACACACACACACACATACAAAAAACACACTCATATGTTTTAAGCCTGGAGCTGTACTCCTCAGACCTGATACAGAAAAAACAAACACATTTTGAGTGAAAGTTAACAGGGGTTTAATTTTCTANAACACACACACACACACACACACACACACATACAAAAAACACACTCATATGTTTTAAGCCTGGAGCTGTACTCCTCAGACCTGATACAGAAAAAACAAACACATTTTGAGTGAAAGTTAACAGGGGTTTAATTTTCTACTGAATATTTTTGTTTTCCTTTTCTACTTTGCATTGGGATAATTTTGTCTTCTATATAATTTTCCTTTTTAGTTTAGTCACTAAGTCACGTCCAACCCTTTGTGACCCCACAAACTACAGTGCACCAGGTTTCCCTGTCCTCCACTAGCTCCCTGCTCATGTCCATTGAGTTGGTGATGTTATGTAACCATTTCATCCTCTGCCACCCCCTCTTCTTTTGCCTTCAGTCTTTCCCAGCATCAGGGTCTTTTGCAATGAGCTGGCTCTTTGCATCAAGTGGCCGAAGTACAGAAGCTTCAGTTTCAGCATCAATCCTTCAAAATAAAATTTATCAAATTAGAGCTCAGATGGGAAAGAATCTGCCTGCAATGCAGGAGACCCAGGTTCGATCCCTCTGTTGGGAAGATCTTGTGGAGAAGGAAATGGCTACTCACTGCAGTATTCTTGCCTGGACAATCTCATGGACAGAGGAGCCTGATGGGTTATAGCCCATGGGATTGCCAGACATGACTGACTAATACTTTCAGCTCACTTCAGAGTTGACTTGGTTAGTGACATGCAAGAGAGGAATTCTGATATATTGCTAAGAAAATAAAGAGCTCTGCCAAACACAGGTTGAAAAAATTCTAAATTAGCCTAAAATATCCTTTGTAGATGAGCTTGTAAGGCTGATTAGATTCCTCTCCAGGACTCCAGCATTTTACAAAAATTCCTATAATTGCAAACTACAATGATTCATGATGTTGACAAGATCTTTCTGTGGTAAACATTGATCATTCATATTTTCATAAAACATAATCCATTTAGCCATTATAAATACTTGAGTTAATCTGATTTCCTTTTTCTAACATGATAAATAAAATAATGAAACATAATAATTATGGACTTTCCCCCCATTCTCTGTACTGAGGACTTTTGGGAAGAAGGGGTCACTTTGACCCAATGACCTATGATATTCTTTCTCAGGTCAACATACTATTAGTCCTCACTAGCAGCAAGACCATGGGGAGTCATGGAGAATGTTTCAGACCTGCCTACATTTCATATTGAAAACAAAACAGGAAATTAAGGATTATGCAGCATGACTGACTAGGGAGTAGAATGGTTTTTATTCTATTTAATGGTGAAAATAAAATTTCCAAAAAAGATCTTTTTTTCCGTGGGTGAGCCTAGCTTCTAAATGTATTACCCAGAAGAGAACTTACACATGAAATCTGAAACTAAAAATTCATCTTAATGTGGGAACAAATCCACAGTTTTAGAGATCTACTTCTGATGATCTTAAGATTAGATTTTTCTTGAACCTGGTGCTTATATATATCTTTTGGATTTTAGAACAATTTGGAGTTAAATTTTCTAATTAATCTGGGCCTGAGTTAACAATTCAAGTGTTTTTTATTTTTGTAAATATCAAAGTTTAAGCTATATTTTCTAATTTAATAGTTGTTTATGCCTCACTGTACCATACTTTGTCAATTGAAATTTTGATTTCTGTTTTCAGTTTTTCTCGGGTTTAGTTCTACAACTATTACACTTATGCTGTACAAATTTAGACTTCCCCAGGGGCTCAGAGGTCAATAATCTGCCTGTAATACAGCAGACATAGGAGATGTGGGTTCAAACTCTGGGTCAAGAAGTTTTCCTGGAGGAGGAAATGTAATCTACTTACAGTATTCTTATCCAGAAAATCCCAGGGACAGAGGAGTCGCCGTGGGCTACAGTCCATGGCATAGAGAAAAGAATTGGAGGTGACTGAGCACTATACAAATTTAAGACTGTATTTATCAGTACATCATTATGTGATACGATGAAATTAGTATATTCATTTGAATCTTTCCTTAAAGAAGTGCATTTTCCCTTAAAAGTTGATAGGAGCCCTTCTGAACAGCTCTCCAGTTACTTATCTCCAACTGACCTACAAACACTAAATACAATGAAATAAAAAGGCATGGTGCTATACAGTAGGTCTTTGCCCCATATTCTGTGGCAGCCTGGATGGGAGGGAGTTTGGGGGAGAACAGATGCACAGATACATATGACTGCATCCCTTTGGTCCACTTGAAATTATCACAACATTGTTAATTGACTATACTCCAATACAAAATAAAGAGTTTAATTTAAAAATGCCATTTAAAAAAATGTCATTGTGGTCACAGAATCTCCCAATGATTATATCTTTTCAAGTTCAGGAAAGAAACAGTTCAATTTTCAGATTTAGCCAAGCATTTTCTCAATCATGCTTCCATGCTGTGTATCACAGGATGATACACACCCTGTTGGTAATGTTCTTAAAGTGACTCCTTTGGATTGTCTCCATATGTTTTATGCTTTTAAATGTTTTCAACATGTTAAACTTCTTTGTTTTTATAGTAAAATTTACCATTAAGAATTAAGCTTATCAGATAGTAACAGAGAATCTCCACATGCTAGATAACAGTGGCTTCAAGATGTAGAAGCTTACTTTTCTTCTTTAAAAAAGTTTGGAGTCTGTCAGTTCAGACCTTATAATAGGGACTCTTGTCCAAGAAGTCCTCAGAGACTCTGGTTCTCACTACCCTGTTACTCAAATGTTCACATTACAAATGGTTTCCATTTTCAACGTCAACTCACGGCCCCAGTAGGTGCTTCAGGACCAGTTACCATAAATAAGGTCTGGCAGCACAGGAGAGGAGGAAATAAAGCAAAAGGGGGAAAGAGTGTTTTACATTGTTGCTCACATCTCAGTGACCAAGGCCTGAGCATATCTAAAAATGAGAGTGGGTTGCCATTTCCTCTTCCAAGGAATCTTCCCAACCCAGGGACAGAACTGTATCTCCTGCACTGGCGGGCAGATTCTTTACCACTGAGCCACTGGGGAATTCTTTGACTTATCATATATCTATTGTTGGAGAAGACTCTTGAGAGTCCCTTGGACTGCAAGGAGACCCAACCAGTCCATTTTGAAGGAGATCAGCCCTGGGATTTCTTTGGAAGGAATGATGCTGAAGCTGAAACTCCAGTACTTTGGCCACCTCATGCGAAGAGTTGACTCATTGGAAAAGACTCTGATGCTGGGAAGGTTTGGGGACAGGAGGAGAAGGGGATGACAGAGGATGAGATGGCTGGATGGTATCATGGACTCGATGAACGTAAGTCCGAGTGAACTCCAGGAGACGGTGATGGACAGAGAGGCCTGGTGTGCTGCGATTCATGGGGTTGCACAGAGTCGGACATGACTGAGCAACTGAACTGAACTGAACTGATTGCAATTTGGTAAATACATAGACACATTGTTAATTTTAATAGGTGAATGTATGCATATATAACAATTTGAATGCTATTTTAAAATACTACTTTTTGGCAGTTAGGTTTTCTTCTAAGTTTCAGTGTTAGAAAGCTTCATAGTGCAGTGTTTAACATTGTAGATTTGCCTGAGATCAAAGTTTTGTTTCTGAGAACTTTACTGCTACCAGGTTAATATACTTTAGGTATATTAAAGTGGGATAGGGACAAGTTTCAGAAAATGTTCAGAAATCAATCAGTGAACCAGGTCTACACTGGGTGAGAAGTTTTCAGATATGACAAGGTTTTTTCAAATATTATTATTCAATGTGTTATATAAGGGGTGAAACTATTGTAAGAATACATTTATTCAAATATTATATTTGCTATTGAAATATCATAATGCTGTCCACTGAATATTAAGACTGATTCCTTGTATTTTATATAATATTATTAGTGTTTTATGCCTCATTGATTAGTATACTTAAATTCAGTACCAATGCAAAATTATTTATAATTTTTTAGAGTATGTCTTTTTAATATAAATTTATTTTAATTGGAGGCTAATTACTTTACAATATTGTAGTGGTTTTGCCATAAGCAAAAGAAACACAGATGTATAGAGTATATCTTAATAATTTTATACACAATGAAATGTTTATTACTATTGGGTTGGGCAAAATGTTTATTCAGACTTTTCCATAAGATCACATGGAAAAATCTGAATGAACATTTTGGCCAACCTGATATATTTCAAAAATGTCAAGTCTTAGATAAGAAATGGTTCTCTGAAACTGTGTAGTAATAGGCTTATGTACTTAGTAGGAAGTCAAGAAACCTTTTCCCTTGCTTTAGCCAATGCAAAGGGTAATTCCAACCATGTTTACAAAAAGATAGGGAAACTTTCATGTATTACAAATTATTTCTGGGTGGACTCAATTTCCTTTCTTTTCATTTAAAAAACCAGGGCATATTCAGTGGAAAAACCAATACAATATTGTAAAGTAATTAGCCTCCAATTAAAATAAATAAGTTTATATTAAAAAACAACAACAACCAAAAAAACCAAGACACATTCATTTTCAGTTAGGAGAATTATCACACTTGAAAGTGNGAATTCCAATGTAACTACAGAAAACTACAGTATGAGTGTCTAAATGTGCCCTGAAATCTATCTGGAAGTGAAAAGAGGGAAAAGACGAAAAGGCTAAACGCTGTGACTTAGAATGCATGTTTGTCATGCTAGAAGTCCAACAAACACTTTTATCATAGTAACAAATTCATGAAGTGGGGTCAGCGATTATCTTGCTCTGGTAAAACTGTTGCTTGGAAAATTAAGGTAAGGACTGTGTCACAGAAGGAGAAAAGAGATTCAGAAGATGAGATGGCTGGATGGCATGACTGATAAAAGGGACATGAACTTGGGCAAACTCAGAAATGGTGAGAGACAGGGAGGCTTAGTGTGCTGCAGTCCATGGGATTGCAAAGAGTCTGACATGACTGGATGACTGAACAGCAATAACAACAATGTCACATTTAGAGGAGGTGTCATATTCCCTGTATGAACTGGGGCTTTTCTGAGGAGAAAATTCATGAGCTTTCATAGAGATTAACACTTCTGATATGTCATTTCTCCACGTCTGCTTCTCTTTCCAATGCTACTGATCCATCCTAGACTGACTTTTAAGAATGTCTATGAAGTGCATTTAGCACATGAAAATGCGTTCCAATCTTCTGTATAACATGAANAATTCATGAGCTTTCATAGAGATTAACACTTCTGATATGTCATTTCTCCACGTCTGCTTCTCTTTCCAATGCTACTGATCCATCCTAGACTGACTTTTAAGAATGTCTATGAAGTGCATTTAGCACATGAAAATGCGTTCCAATCTTCTGTATAACATGAACAGAATTATATGTGTAAAAAAAGCTTTTGTGAGAGCCAAAAAAACTAAGTGATGCTGATAAATAATTTTTTTTTTTTTTTGGCTACAGAGATAACTTTCAAATGCATCATTGAATTATACCCTCAAAAATTCAGGGAGTGATCATGTATGCTGTATATTAACTAACTTTTAAATGCTAAATAATAAATCTTTGATCTTTGTTAGTATATTAAACATAATATATGCTACAAATATTACTATTTTAATATTGCATTAGAAAACCAGTATATGATTATGACTGTCAGTTTGAACATTTAGAAAATTGTAATAAATGAGGAGTACCGTAATATAACTTTAGTGCCAAAACTTGGGGTCAGCAAAATATAGTCTGCTAGCCAAAGCTCAAAACATTTATTGTCACACTCTTTACAGAAAGAGTCTGCAAGTCTTGAGTTAGTGGATAATACTTTTTACAATTGATTCTATTCTTCTGCACATTCTGTGCTTTTATTGGCCAACATAATTTCTTTTTTCCAATATTATTTCAATGACATGGAAAATGACAAACAATGACAATGACAAGGAAATGGCAACCCACTCCAGTGTCCTTGCCTGGAGAATCCCAGGGAAGGGGGAGCCTGTGGGCTGCTGTCTCTGGGGTTGCACAGAGTTGGACTCATGACTGAAGTGACTTAGCAGCAGCAGCAGCAGCAGCAGTCTATATACATACTTATACATATAGATATAGGTATAAAATAGGTTTATAAACTACTTTAAAATTTTAGAAAATTTCAGTGAAATAAATTCAGCTGAAATTGTCAGTTCAGTTCAGTTGCTCAGTAATGTCAGACTGTTTACGACCCCATGGACTGCAACATGACAAGCTGCCCTGTCCATCACCAACTCCCAGAGATTACTCAAACTCATGTCCATTGAATCAGTGATACCATCCAACCATCTCTTCCTTTGTCATCCCCTTCTTTTCCTGGCTTCAATTATTCCAAGCACTAGGGTCTTTTCAAATGAGTTCTTCCCATCAGGTGACCAAAGTATTTGAGTTGCAGCTTGAGCATCAGTCCTTCCAATCAATATTCAGGACTTATTTCCTTTAGGGCTGACTGGTTTGATCTTCTTGCAGTCCAGGGAATCTCAAGAGTCTTCTTCAACACCACAGTTCAAAATCATCAGTCCTTTGGTGCTCAACTTTCCTTATAGTCCAACTCTCATATCCATATACGATTACTGGAAAAACCATAGGTTTGACTAGATGGACCTTTGTTGGCAAAGTAATGTCTCTGCTTTTTAATATGCTGTCTAGGTTGGTCATAGCTTTTCTTCCAAGGAGTGAGCACTTTTTAATTTCATGGCTGCAATCACACCATCTGCAGTAATTTTGGAGAAAATAAATAAATAAATAAAGTCTGTCACTGTTTCCATTTTCCCCCCATCTACTTGCCATGAAGTGATGGGACTGGATGCCATGATCTTTGTGTTTTGAATGTTGAGTTTTAAGCTGGCTTTTTCACTCTCCTCTTTCATTTTCATCAAGAGGCTCTTTAGCTCCTCTTCACTTTCTGCCATAAGGGTGGTATCATCTGCACATCTGAAGTTATTGATATTTCTCCTGGCAATGTTCAATCCAGCTTGTGCTTCATTCAGCCCTGTATTTCGCATGATGTACACTGAATATAAGTTAAATAAGCAGGGTGACAATATACAGCCGTGACATACTCCTTTCCCAATTTGGAAATCATCTGTTGTTCCATCTCTGGTTCTAACTGTGGCTTCTTGGCCTGCATACAGATTTCTCAGGAGGCAGGTAAGGTGGTATTGTACATTTGAATAATTAGAAGAAATGTTTTGTTATCTCTAGACACTTAATGCCTTTTCTAGGAGATTATGTAACAAATACTCATATCTGTTTTATTGCAGATATGAATTGAACCTCCCAAATTGTATAATGTAGGCTTCCCAGGCGGCTTGGTGGTAAAGAATCCACCTACCTATGAAGGAGACTTAAGAGGCATGAGTTTGATCCCTAGGTTGGACCAATCCCCTGGAATAGAAAATGGCTACGTCTTCAGTATTTTTGCTTGGAAAATACCAGGGACAGAAGAGTCTGGTGAGCTAGAGTCCATAGGGTTGCAAAGAGTCAGAATCAACTGACCGAATGAGCACCCAAATGGTCTAATTCTAATGTTTTTTATATATGCACATATCATGGCATCTGGTCCAATCACTTCATGGCAAATAGATGGGGAAATAATGGAAACTGTGACAGACTTTCTTTTCTTGGCTCCAGAATCACTGTAGGTGATGACTACAGACATGGAGTTAAAACACACTTGATCCTTGGGGGGGAAAAAAAAGAGAAAAAACTATAACAAAACTAGACAGCATATTAAAAAGCAGAGACATTACTGACAAAGGTTCATATAGTCAGAACTATGGTTTTACCAATAGTCATGTCTGGATATGAGAGTTGGACCATAAAGAAAGCTGAGTGCCAAAGAACTGATGCTTTTGAACTGTGGTGTTGGAGAAGACTCTTGGGATTCCCTTGGACTGCCAGGAGATCCAACCGGTCAATAAGTCATGTCTGACTCTTTGAGGCCATGTAGACCGAAGAAAGCCAGGCTTTCCATTCTTGCGCCACTTCCTGGAGTTTGCTCATATTCATGTCCATTGATTCATGATGTCATTCAACCATCTCATCCTCTGTCACCCCCTTCTCCTCCTACCTCAATCTTTCCCAGCATCAGGTTCTTTTCCAATGATTAAGCTCTCTGCATCATGTGGTCAAAGTATTAGAGCTTGCACTTCAGCATCAGTCCTTCCCATGAATATTCAGGGTTGATTTCTTTTAGAATTGACTGGTTTTATCTCCTTGCAGTCCAAGGGACTCTCAAGAGTCTTCTCCAACACCAAAATTCAAAAGCATCAATTCTTAGGCAGTTAGGCTTCTTTATGGTCTAACTCACATCTTTTTATGACTACTGGAAAAAATAAAGCTTTGACTATACAGATCTTTGTGAGCAGTGATGTTCTTGCTTTTGAATACACTCAATACACGATCTACTTTTGTCATACCTTTTCTTCCAAAGAGGGCTTCCCTTGTGACTCAGCTGCTGAAGTACCTGCCTGTAATGCGGTAGACCTCGGTTTGATCCCTGGGTTAGGAAGATCCCCTGGAGAAGAGAAAGGCTACCCACTCCAGTATTCTAGCTTGGAGAATTCCATGGACTATATAATTATTATAGTTACTATTACAAATAATCACAGATATGTCAGACATGACTGAGTGAGCAACATTCATTTCTTCCAAGGAGCGAGTTTTTTTAATTTCATGGCTGCAGTCACGGTCCACAATGATTTTGGAGCTCAAGAAAACAAAGTTTGTCACTGTTTCCATTCCCCATTCCCATCTATTTGCCATGAAATGATGGGATCAGATGCCATGATCTTAATTTTTTGAATGTTGAGTTTTAAACTAGCTTTTTCACTCTCCTATTTCACCTATCAAGCAATGTGGCCTGAATAGTATTGTTTCAGGAATACTAGAAGCCTTCACTACTAGGAAGCATTTTAATTTCATCATGTTACTGTTTTAACATTAAAAATAGGTTATTTTTAATCAAATGTGCTGTAGATAAAAATTAAAAATAAAACTAATAGATGAGCTAAATGATATTTATTCAATATGGTTAGAAATATAAAATTCAAAATAAAAACTCATAATTAAAATATACATAGAAACAATTTTAGATATAAGTAACCATGTTACATTTTCAAAAGTTATTTTTTATGCTTTGATTTAAGCTGTACATATTGAAACAAAAATATTGTGTTGAATGAAGTTTATCATTATTAGAAAAATTAAAATTTTACTACATTACTTGGATTTCAATAAGGGCATTCTTTTTTAAAAAGCTA
Organism: Raphicerus campestris; assembly: GCA_006410735.1. Taxonomy (NCBI): domain Eukaryota; kingdom Metazoa; phylum Chordata; class Mammalia; order Artiodactyla; family Bovidae; genus Raphicerus; species Raphicerus campestris. Next base: position 74,849 of record SJYW01041008.1, on the reverse strand, counting down.
AGCAAAAATCAATACCTTGAATATATAATAGAAATTGCCAATTAGGAAATATAATGAAAAACAAATCCCAGTCACAAAAATTATAAAGCTTTAAATTACATAGAAATAAACAGACTTTCTAAAAAAATTAGAAAAGTATATATAAAGAAAACCATTAAAATTCTCACAATTAAAATAAGAATAAATGGAGATATAAACCTAATAAAACAAGCCAAAGCAATATATAAATTTCATGTAATTAAAAAGAAAAGTATCACCATTCTCTTTTGAGTGGGAAATTGGCAAATTAATTTTTAATTACATGGGAAAGAAAATATGAGAAAATCTAAAGCATTTTCTAAAAGTGTTTATACTGTATACTATAGTAGTTAAAGGTGACATGTTTCTTCATAGGGAACAAGAATAAATAAATATAGAAATAGCCAATATATAAAGAGACATGTATAAGATTTTATTGTATGAAAAAAATGTATTTTTAAATCAGTCAGAAAGGGATTTAAAAGAAAAATAGTTCATATTCTTCTTCACATCATTTTGAAACTAAATTCCAAATATTTAGAGTTTTTAAAATGGAAATATGTTAAAAATTTTGCTAGTAGAAAGCACATATAAAATATTTTACTGTGTATTGAATAGCANGATTTTTTGAAAGATTCATTTCTTTAGAATGAACTTTATTATTTTAATGCTAAAAATTTCAACTTATCCCTAAATACATGTAAAAAAACCAAGTCCAATAAATATGACAATGCTGTTCTTAATCAGATTCATATTTTCTTTTGAAATATCTTCAAATGATCACTTTAATTTCCTAGATGTAGAACTTCTAGATAGAAGATAAATATTGCAGGGAAAAATACTCAGTATTTTATCATCTGAAACTCTAACTATCTTTATATGAGTTGAGATAGAGGGAAAATTCAAATAGTTATTTTTAAGTTAATTTACTATCATTTACTTTCAAACTTTAGTAGGCAAAGATTAATTATGTAATGAATGATGATGCAGTCTAAATCTTCCTGTGTTCTCCCTTAATATAGAATATTTTAATGTACCAATCTCTTTTCGAGGAGACTCAAGACATGTATGGTCTCTAAAATGGTGATTCTCATCTCATTCAGTTAACATGCACATCCAAACACACACACACAAAAGTGGGAACAGTATTTCCAAAAAATACTTGGACACACTCTCATTTACATGTTTACTTATATGAGTTAAATAGACATTTGTCCAAAGAAGACATACAGATGGCCAAAATCATATGAAAAGATGCTCAACATTACTCATTATCAGAGAAATGCAAATCAAAACCACAGTGAGGTACCATTTCACGCCAATCAGAATGGCTGCTATCCAAAAGTCTACAAGCAATAAATGCTGCAGAGGGTGCGGAGAAAAAAAACCCGTCCNCATTATCAGAGAAATGCAAATCAAAACCACAGTGAGGTACCATTTCACGCCAATCAGAATGGCTGCTATCCAAAAGTCTACAAGCAATAAATGCTGCAGAGGGTGCGGAGAAAAAAAACCCGTCCTACACTGTTGGTGGGAATGCAAACTAGTTCAGCCACTATGGAGAACAGTGTGGAGATTCCTTAAAAAACTGGAAATAGAACTGCCTTATGACCCAGCAATCCCACTGCTGGGCATACACACCAAGGAAACCAGAATTGAAAGAGACGTGTGTACCCCATTGTTCGTCACAGCACTGTTTATAATAGCCAGGACATGGAAGCAACCTAGATGTCCATCAGCAGATGAATGGATAAGAAAGCTGTGGTACATATACACAATGGAGAATTACTCAGCCATTAAAAAGAATACATTTAAATCAGTTCTAATGAGGTGGATGAAACTGGAGTTGATTATACAGAGTGAAGTAAGCCAGAAAGAAAAACACCAATACAGTATACTAAAGCATATATATGAAATTTAGAAAGATGGAAACAATAACCCTGTATGTGAGACATCAAAAGAGATACAGATGTATAGAATAGTCATTTGGACTCTGTGGGAGAGGGAGAGGGTGGGCTGATTTGGGAGAATGGCATTGAAACATGTATAATATCATATATGAAATTAATCACCAGTCCAGGTTCAATGCATGATATAGGATGCTTGGGGCTGGTGCACTGGGATGACTCAGAGGGATGGTACGGGGAGGGAGAAGGGAGTGGGGTTTGGGATGGGGAACACGTGTACACCCTTGGCAGATTCATATGTTCATGTATGTATGTCAAAACCAATACAATATTGTAAACTAATTAAAATAAATAAATTTAAATTTTTTAAAAAATGAAAAAAAAAAGAAAGATAACGTCAAACTCTAAAACCAATCTGTTTCATCATAGTTTGAAATTTCTGAAATACAAATGATATTTAAAATTTTGGCTTAATATTCTTTATAAAATGTTCTTTAGTCATTAATTTGAACTTTCTCTTCCCCTATCCACTAGAGTTTAACAATCTATACACACTCTCCTGTCTCTCAGTTCAGTTCAGTTCACTTCAGTTCAGTCGCTCAGTCACGTCCAAATCTCTGCGACCCCATGAATAGCAGCACGCCAGGCCTCCCTGTCCATCATCAACTCGCAGAGTTCAACCAAACTCACATGCATCGGTGATGCCATCCAGCCATCTCATCTTCTGTTATCTCTTTCTCCTGCCCCCAATCCCTCCCAGCATCAGGGTCTTTTCCAATGAGAAAACTCTTCGCATAGGTGGCCAAAGTATTGGAGTTTCAGCCTCAGTATCAGTCCTTCAGTGAACACCCAGGACTGGTCTCCTTTAGAATGGACTGGTTGGATCTCCTTGCAGTTCAAGGAGTCTTCTCCAACATCACAGTTCAAAGGCATCAATTATTTGGCACTCAGCTTTCTTCACAGTCCAACTCTCACATCCATACATGACCACTGGAAAAACCATAGCCTTGACTAGACGGATGTTTTTTGGCAAAGTAATATCTTTTTAATATACTATCTAGGTCCTCTCTCTACTATTCTTAAAAATATCAAAAGAATTTAAAACAGCAATTCCTTTTTATATATAGGTAAATAAATCTTTTTAAATAAAATTAATAAATATGATTATACTTAGTATAATTTAGTTACAAATATCATGAATGTGATCATCTGAGAACGTAAACAATTTATATTTTTGTATAATTTTATTTTGCTGTTTTTTCTTTTAATACATTGAGATATATTTGTATATTATAAAACTATAATATATAATAAAATATAAATCATATATATATAATAAAATTTAATTAAAACTGATGTTGCTTTATCTTAGAGAGTTAATCAAACACGCAGACCAGTTATTATTAGAAGGCAGAGTCAAAGAAGAATGATTTATACCTTTTGGACTAAACCATACTTAACTAAATTTTGCAGCAGCTAAATTTAAGTTTAAACTTGTAGAAGATAGTTTGAGTGACAGGTCAAGCAGTGATATATCAAACAGTGTTGTGCAATCTATATTTCTGCCAATATTACGTTAAGGGGGACATTGCTTACAAACTAAGGTGAATCTGGTGAGTGTGTCATTTATGTTGTTATAGTAATGCTATTTATAAACAGATAATAAATACCAGAAGTACATAGGACTTCTAGTCAGAGAATATCTCATATGTGATATCAATAATTTTCTATTTATTGAAACTTGCTTATGACAGTGAAATATTTTATATTAACAAATATGTTTTTCTTCAAAGCAAATTTTATACATTATTTTGAATTTTTCTTGATCAATTTAACAACATTGCTCAAACTGATTTCTGCTTTTTAGATCTGAATGTTGGGAAACTTACTCTTAATTTTAGTAATACCACCTCCCTATTCAAAAATGAAATACCAGATGCAATTTTGGACATGAAATGTTTAAATGCGATAGAAAGGCACAAAGTGATATTCCCATGAAAGGCCCCAGTGGGAAAATAACAGCAGAAACGAACTGCAATTTTGACTCTAGTTAAGCTCCGGATGTATCATTCCACAAGCAGAATGATATTGTGAAACTCTATATTCTAAGAACCCAAAGATAAGCCTGGGTAAAAATATATTTCAGTGTACAGCTGTTACTGCATCAAGACGACCTTTCTGAAAATGAGTTTGACTACTCTACTCTGGGGAAGTCCTGTTGCTTCGTTTCTTTATAATGAGCAAAAATCTTCAAATGCATGTAATGGAGAATGCCATAGTGTATCATGTGCATATTAATTTCTCAGGTTACCTGAGACTGGCTGCTGCCTGGCTTTTCATAAAATGGCTCCATTTCATCTTAAAACATAATCTCTGGGCTTCCCTTTTGACTCTGCCTTGCAATGCAAAGGATACTAGTTTGAGCCCTGGTCTGCAAAGATCCCACATGCCATGGAACAACTAAGCCCTCATGGCACAAGTACTGAGCCTGTGCTCTAGAGCCTGGGAGCTGCAAGTACTGAGCCCATGTGCCACAACTACTTAAGCCCGTGTTCCCTAGAACCCATGCTCAGCAAGAAGAGAAGAAACTGCAGTGAGAAGACAGCCCACCACAACTAGATAGCAGCCCCCACTCGCCACAACTAGAGAAAAGTCCCAATAGCTCCAAAGACCTAGCACAGCCAAAAATAAATATAACGTAAAATAATAATAATAATATCTTTGTGACCTTCATAGAATAACACATCACTTTGAGTTTCAGTGCTAGACTCTAAATGCTGTGCGTGCTTATTATGTCCCTTCAGTCGTGTCCTACTCTTTGCAACTCTATAGACTATGGCCCACCAGGCTCCTCTGTCCATGGGGTTGTCCAGGCAAGAATACTGGAGTGAGTTGCTATTCCCTCCTCCAGGAGATCTTCCTAACCCAGGGGTTGAACACATACGAGTTCTTTACTACTAGCGCCAGTCGTGTCTGACTCTTTGCAACCCCATGTACTGCAGCACACTAGGCCTCTCTGTCCATCACCAACTCCCACAGTTTACTCAAACTCATGTCCATTGAGTCTGTGATGTTATCAAACCCATCTCATCATCAGTCATCCCCTTCTCCCCCTGCCTTCAATCTTTCCCAACATCCTGTTCTTGTCCAGTGAGTCAGCTTTTTGCATCAGGTAGCCAAAGTATTGGAGTTTCAGCTTCAGCATCAGTCCTTCCAATGAATATTCAAGACTGATTTCCTTTAAGATGGACTGGTTGGATCTCCTTGCTGCCCAAGGGTCTCTCAAGAGTCTTCTCCAACACCACAGTTCAAAAGTATCAATTCTTCAGCACTCAGCTTTCTTTCTAGTCCAACTCTCACATCCATACACGACTACTAGAAAAACCACAGCTTTGACTAGACAGACCTTTGTTGGCCAAGTGATGTCTTTGCTATTTAATAAGCTGTCTAGTTTGGTCATAACTTTTCTCTAAGGAGCAAGCGTCTTTTCATTTCATGGCTGCAATCACCATCTGCACTGATTTTGAAGCCCCCAAAATAATCTCTCACTGTTTCCACCGTTTCCCCATCAATTTGCCATGAAGTGCTGTGACTTGATGCCATGATCTTCGTTTTCTGAGTGTTCAGTTTTAAGCCGACTTTTTCACTCTATTCTTTCACCTACATCAAGAGTCTTTTTAGTTCCTCTTTACTTTCTGCCATAAGGGTGATGTCATCTGCATATCTAAGGTTATTGATATTATTCCCAGCAATCTTGATTCAAGCCTGTGCTTCATCCAGCCCAGCATTTTGCATGATGTACTCTGAATTTAAGTTGAATAAGCAGGGTGACAATATACAGCCTTGACATACTTCTTTCCCAAATTGGAACCAGTCTGTTGTTCCATGTCCAGTTCTAACTGTTGCTTCTTGATCTGCATACAGATTTCTCGGCAGGCAGGTCAGGTTGTCTGGCATTCCCATCTCTTTAAGAATTTTGAAAGGCATCTCTATAAATGCTACTAAAACGATATTGGGAAATGCTTCTTAATAAGATGGGCTTCTATAAGGACAATTTCAATGAGAAACAGGAGAAGCCAGTGTCTATGTTGCTGTTGTTCAGCAGCTCAGTGGTGTCGACTCTGTGATCCCATGGACTGTACTGTGCCAGGCTTCCTATCCACTATCTACTGGAGTTGTTGTTCACACTCATGTCCAATGAGTCAGTGATTCTATTTAAAAACTTATCCTCTGGTGTCCCCTTGTCCACCTGCCTTCAATCTTTCCCAGCATAAGGGTCTTTTCCAGTGAGTCAGCTCTTCACATCAGTAGTCCAAAGTCGTCCATACACTAAATTAATGCTGTTCCTGCTTTTGGCCCGTTTATAGTGCATTGCCCAGGAAAGAAACAGAGAACATGACAGTCTTCCCATGGATACCAAGATACACTCTGATAGGCTTGTCTGCTCCAGTCTTACTAGACTGATTGGTATAGGGTAGGCTTAGATGATGAAGTTTTTCATCTGCAGTTTATTACCTTTTTTGAAGGCCATTTATTTCTTGCTTCTTTATTTCAACCTCTTCTTCCATAAATGAGAATGCATCTCAATTAAAAGAAAGAAAACAGAAGGTAATGAGATTTCCCCACAAATATTAGCTGTTAGAAAGTGAATCTATCCCTAAAACAGAAATTTGAGCAGAATCAAAATGTTGGTTTATTTTCTGATTATTTATATTATGAGAAGATTTTGTTCCAGGCTACAAAACAAACTTAGACAGTAGTATGTGTATTTTAATAGGTTATCTCTCTCTGTATATATATGTATATCTATATGCATATATGTATATCTATATGCATGTATCTATGTCAGAGCCAACTGAGATGAACCTAAAAATTTGTTCTTGAAGTAGAAACTTTGTCTCTTTCTCCATTTGCCTTTCTCACTCAAGATAAGAACATATCATGGGTTTTTTTGTTCTCAGTAAAATAAAATTATAGACAGATGAATACATAGATTCTGTTTTTGAACTTACTATAATTACTAAAGAATGTATCCTGTACATAATTTCAAATCTGCTTATATAGATAAATTTATTTTTTAATGGCTCCAAATTATTAAATGCTACAATATGTTTAGTCAGTAGCAAAATGAAAAGTAGAATTCAGCCCAACTGTTCTTACTATATAATAAGAGAATAAAGATTGCTGATATGCCTGATAAATGTTATAGTGAGGGAAATGTGCATTAGAAATTTTGCAGAATTTGTTAAAATCACATGAATGTTAATTCATGCTAAATTATAAACCTCACATCTGGCCTGAGTGGAAGGAATTAAAATTTAGATGATGAATCACACTGAGTTGAGAACTATATGCAACTTTTAAATTTTTTTAAATTAATCAGGCTGAACTTTCCTCCTATACTTACAGAAAGAGAGTAATAGGCCTTTCAGTTTTAGGGGAAAAAGTTTTATTTTCTTTGCATTCCACGTTACCTCATTATATATTAAGATATAATTAAAAATAATAATTTTGAGCTATGTTTTCTTTGAAAATTAATATGGACTCTGTGTCATATATATTTAGTTGATTAAAGAGAATGCAAGTAATTTGATATAAAATATAATTAAATAATTGCTTAGCTATTGAAGATTGCAATTAGTCTTTCAAATTCTCAGAGTTATGGATTTTGTTGCAGATATCAAAGAAAAAATAGATAAGCACTTAAAAATTCAGAGCTACATCTAATCCATTTTTAATCAGCTAATATTCCTATTTGAGGAGAATAATAAAATGCCTAGAGATCGTGTTTTATTATGTCATCAAAAGAGTATAAAATAAGGCTTTGATTGAACAGTTTAGCAGCAATGATTCTAAGATGTATGTGTATTTTAATTATCTTCCTGAGGAAGAAGAACACGTATGGGTCAACCTAGCTTTTATCATTTGTCTATAAAATTGTTAGAGAAATTAACAGCTAAGATTGATGTGTGGCACCTAAGAATGAGTGTGGAGAACAAAGAGTTCATAAATCATGCAAAGTGTATGAAAATTTCTCCTCGCGTGGTCCTGACTTACTGATGGAAGTGGAAGTCCTTCAGAGGCTGCCCCTTTCTGTATATTGGTTATATAACGTTATCCCTTCCAGCACAAGTTTCTTAGGTTGTTCTGTCCATAGCACTTGTTGAGCCATAGGAAAGTGCTAGAATCCCAGGGACGGCAGAGCCTGGTGGGCTGCCGTCTATGCGGTCACAGAGAATCGGACACTACTGAAATGACTTAGCAGCAGCAGCAGTTGCTCAGTTGTGTCTGAATCTTTGGGACCCCATGAACTTTATCCTGCCTAGGCTCCTCTGGCCATGAAATTCTCCAGGCAAGAATACTACAGCGGGTAATCTTTCCCTTCTCCAGGGAATCTTCCCAACCCAGGGATCGAACCCGGGTCTCCTGCATTGCAAGCAGATTCTTTACAGTCTGAGCCACCAGGGAAGCCCCACTCTCAAACACTTCACCAGATGTTCAGAGGGACTACTTTGGCTTATGGAATNGATCGAACCCGGGTCTCCTGCATTGCAAGCAGATTCTTTACAGTCTGAGCCACCAGGGAAGCCCCACTCTCAAACACTTCACCAGATGTTCAGAGGGACTACTTTGGTTTATGGAATAGCCTGGGAATAGCATTCACCCTTCAGAGTGTATAAATATCGAATGATATTCTGACATGCCAAAAACTGTTGCGGTTTAGTCACTAAGTCGTGTCCTACTCTTTTGTGACCCATCGACTTTCACCCACCAGGTCCTCTCTCCACGGGATTTTCCAGGCAGAAATACTGGAGTATTTCCTTCTCCAGGGTATCTTCCTGAGCCAGGGATCTAGCTCAGGTCTTCTGCATTGGCAGGCTGGTTCTTTAGTGCTGAGCCAGTGAGGAAGCCCCATATTTTAAAATTTTTTGGCCATACTACCAGTATGTAGGCTCTTAGTTCCTGACTAGGGATCCAACATGTGCCCCTTGCATTGGAATTGCAGATTCTTAACTACTGAGAGGAAAGTCCCTCCCAGCACTCTGAATTCCTGCAAAAGGTGTCAGGTGCTGATGGGGCCAGAAAATAAACTGGCATTGGATCTGCATACAAGTACTAGGAGATCATCATGCAAGTGGAGAAGATGTCACGGTATCCTGCTGTGATTAGNTGGCAGGCTGGTTCTTTAGTGCTGAGCCAGTGAGGAAGCCCCATATTTTAAAATTTTTTGGCCATACTACCAGTATGTAGGATGTTAGTTCCTGACTAGGGATCCAACATGTGCCCCTTGCATTGGAATTGCAGATTCTTAGCTACTGAGAGGAAAGTCCCTCCCAGCACTCTGAATTACTGCAAAAGGTGTCAGGTGCTGATGGGGCCAGAAAATAAACTGGCATTGGATCTGCATACAAGTACTAGGAGAGCATTATGCAAGTGAAGATGTCACGGTATCCTGCTGTGATTAGTACTCCATATAACTCTTTACTGCAAAAACAAGTTACTTGTCTTGGCCCATTGCAGAGTCAAGTCCACTTTCTATCTTCTCAGGCACAGGACTCTTATCAGTCTGTCGGGGCTGCAATAACAAAGTGCCAGAGAATGGCACTTTATAAACAACAGAGGTTTATTTCCTACAGCTGGGGATGCTAGATTGTCCAAGATCATGAAGCAGCATGGTCAGGGGCTGCTAAAAGCCTTTCTCCTTATTGCATACTCCTGACCTCTCCTTGTGTCCTGACACAGCTGAAGAGCTAACAAATTATCTAGGCCTCCTTTATAAGGGCACTAATCCCATTCTCGGAGAAGTCAATGACACCCGACTCCAGTACTCTTGCCTGGAAAATCCCATGGATGGAGGAGCCTGGAAGACTGTAGTCCATGGGGTCGCTGAGGGTCGCACACGACTGAGCAACTTCACTTTCACTTTTCACTTTTATGCGTTGGAGAAGGAAATGGCAACCCCCTCCAGTGTTCTTGCCTGGAGAATCCCAGGGACGGGGAAGCCTGGGGGCTGCCGTCTATGGGGTTGCACAGAGTTGGATACAACTGAAGCAACGCAGCAGCAGCAGCAGCAGCAGCAGCAGCAATCCCATTCTTGAGGGCTCCACACTCGGTTTAACCACCTTTCCAAGGCTGCATTTCATAATATCATCTCAGTAGTTAAGATTTCAACATATGAATTTTAAAGGGGAATAAACATTCAGATTATAACAGACTGTCCCCTTTTTGATGACCATTTTCAAAAAGATCTTCTGTTTTACAGATCACTGTCTGTTAAATTCCCTTTCTTCTGCTTCCTCATACCACTCTCTGGTCTACACCACATCTACTCAGTCCCTCTATGTCTATGCCTTATTTACCAAAATGTTTTTCTTCCTCCTCTTTACTGATTGAGCTTGAAGATTTGTTAAATCCAGTTCTCTCATTTTTGGTGATCTTTAAAACAAATGATTTGTTCTTCTTTTCATAGAAAGAAGAAAGGATTTAAAAAGCAAATACACTCTGAAGGTTTGGGGGCAGTAAAATCTTGAATTCTTTCTAAGGAAGAAGTAAAGAACAAATAAGAATCATCAGTTGATCCTTGCTTTTCTGTGACAATTAATTTTAAGCATTAATGACATAAGGGATGTTTTCTAGCAACTTCCTGGGTAGTTTTAATTTATTATTCATAAACTGAAATTTGGTAGACACTAGCACCTTACCACTTCAGTTTGCTTAAGAAGCCCATGAACCATGTCAAAAATCCCAAGTCCCTTAGCAGATGGGTATGGTTAGAAAGTTGGAATTTCTGTTGTGTGAATAGAGGATATTTGTAAACTTTTTGTCTTGACTGTGTATTAATCACTGTGTTTGGTTTCTTTTATTATAATAATTCATACCTTTATTAACACAGAGTTGTTTGCATAACTTATTATACAGTGTCAGTGACAATTGAAGATACTGTCTGTTATGAATGGATACAGCTAAAGTAACACATAACTTGCTATCAGTATAATTATAGTAAAATATTTTGGTAGTATTTAGGAACATTAGAAATCATCTTTAATATTTCATCTCTATATTATTTAAAATATTTCGTATAAATCTTTTAATATTTAATTTAAATATTATATATTTAAATATTTTAATGAAATCTCTAAGAATTTGTATAATTTCCTATCAGGAAACATTTTTATTCAGCCTGTTCTTTATTTCTGCTAAATCCTTTTGTTTTGTCAGGTAAAAATTGTTCCCCATGGAGTTCTTTGTGCTTCAAAAATATTGGAGAAGTTTGACAGCTCTTTTCCAACAAAGATGAAATTAGCATAACTGACAATAAGAGGAAAAAAAACATATAAGCATATCATTGTTGGTTGGAATCTAGAACTTCTGAGACAATGACCTGTTTCCTATGCAATTATGTCAAGGCCTGAAATGCCTCAGATGTTGCTGTTCAGGCAACATCAAAGAACAATGACGTTCTCATGGTCTGAACTCCTTTGTGAAATGCATAATATCAGCGATAGCATGCACCCCTCAGTTACTCAGTGCTGTTTAATGAAATAGTTCAGAAGAGCTAAAAATGGTTGCCAAGACTGGAAATCCTGCAAAAAAATAAAAGATCTCTGTGAACGTGCTAGTTGTATCTTTTTGTTTGTGTGATTAACCTGTTGAGGCTTTCACCATTAGTGGGCTGTTAATGGAGGTACCAGCAAAGGATAAAGTAAATCAATGAAATAGTCTTCAGTTCACCAGGAAGATAGGTAATTATTTGTGATTATTTGTAATAATAAAATAATCTGAGTATTTTGAGCATGTGTATTTGTATAATCATGGGTTTCTATCTTTCTGATGCATTTTGACCATCAGGGTAAATATAAGGAACATTTCAATTATACACAGTTGAGTCAACCCCTAAACCAACTGAGTTACTTTCTACTCCTCAATGTAGTGTGCTGGTTTATACTTACTAGAAAAAGAAACAATACATATAATATATAAAAGAAAATAACATATAAATACTTAGTTCTTTTAGAACATCTAAGAATTGGAAAGCATGTTTCATAAAATGTAGGTCACACATATGTAAATATTTTATTATACACTAGTTATCTATATATAGCAAGAAATTAGCCAAATGACAATAATAAAATACTTAAAGCTGTTTTATAAATTCAGAATGATTTCTAAAGGATTTTACTATTCCATATCCAATTATTAGTGCTTTTGTTTAGCAAGTAGATAGCTAATATGTTAATGGGAAAGTTCAAATTTATTAGCCTTCTTAGAAAATTGCCTACTTCTTAGGGGAAATTGCATTAACTTTTGAATCCTGGATCTCAAATATTGCCACAGAAGAACTAAAGAGTGGATAAAAATTACATTTTATAACTAACTCTTAAAAAAAAAACACTAAAACTAACTCTCAGTACACAGATTTTGTCAAAACAATCATATATATATATTTATTTTTTAATAAAATTTATTTATTTTAATTGGAGGCTAATTACAGTATTGTATTGGGTTTGCCATACATCAGCATGTATCCGCCACAGGTGTACACGTGTTCCCCATCCTGAATCCCTCTTCCTCCTCCTTCCCTGTACCATCCCTCTGGGTCGTCCCAGTGCACTAGCCCCAAGCATCCAGTATCCTGCATCGAACCTGGACTGGCGATTTTTTTCATATATGATATTATACATGTTTCAATGCCATTCGCCCAAATCATCCCACCCTCTCCCTCTCCCACAGAGTCCAAAAGACTGTTCTATACATCTGTGTCTCTTTTGCTGTCTCGNACTTCATGACAAATAGATAGGGGAAAAAGTGGAAATAGTTACAGATTTTATTTTCTTGGGCTCCAAAGTCACTGTGGACAGTGAGTACAGCCATGAAATTAGAAGATGCTTGCTCCTTGAAAGAAAAGCCATGAGAAACCTAGACAGTGTATTAAAAAGCAGAAACAACACTTTTCCAACAAAGGTCTGTATAGTCAAAGCTATGTTTTTTCCAGTCGTCATGTACAGATGTGAGAGTTGAACCATAAAGAAAGTTGAACACCAAAGAAATGATGCTTTTAAACTGGGGTGCTGGAGAAGACTCTCGAGAATCCCTTGGACTGCAAGGAGATCAAACTAGTCAATCCTAAAGGAAATCAACCCTGACTGTTCACTGGAAGGACTGATGATGAAGCTGAAGTTCCATAGTTTAGCCACCTAATAAAAAGAGCAGACTCGTTGGAAAAGACCCTCAGGCTAAGAAAGTTTGAGGGCAAGAGGAGAAGAAAGTGACTGATGGCAAGATGGTTGTATGGTATCCCTGACTCAANGGAAGGACTGATGATGAAGCTGAAGTTCCATAGTTTAGCCACCTAATAAAAAGAGCAGACTCGTTGGAAAAGACCCTCAGGCTAAGAAAGTTTGAGGGCAAGAGGAGAAGAAAGTGACTGATGGCAAGATGGTTGTATGGTATCCCTGACTCAAGGACATGAATTTGAGCAAGTTCTGGGAGATAGTGAAGGACAGGGAAGCCTAGTATGCTATAGTTCAGGGGCTTGCCAACAGTCGGATGTAAGTTAACAACTGAATAACAACAGCAATGAGTTTCATTATAGTTAATATTGTGCTACGGCTTCTTATCTCTGAATCTTTTCTTCTACTCCATACCACAAGAGAGGGGATCATATTCATGTTGTGGATTATCTGTGACCAGTGTCTCTTCTTTACATGATAATGAGATTATCCAAGTCTTGTTCATAAAATATATGACAAATTTAATCCAAAAATCCATTTTAAGATACCATTTCTGAAACCTATGTTAATCACTCTATTAGAGCTTCAGAAGGAAAATATGACATATTTATAACAGGTCATAGTATATAAATTAATGAAAGAATTATCTGCAGAAGCATGGGCATACCAAAGTGAATCAGGTGTTGGCCCCTCAGTCATGTCTGACTCTTTGCAATTCCATGGATTGTACCCTGGCAGACTCTTCTGATTATGGAATTCTCCAGGTAAGAATACTGTAGTGGGTTGTCGTTCCTTTCTCCAGTGGATTTTTCTGACCAGAGATCGAACCCAGGTCTCCCTCATTGCAGGCAGATTCTTCACCATCTGAGCCACAAGGGAGGCCTGATGGAATGGTGAGTAACATAGGACTAACAGCTTCTTTGAACTCTGTTGTTGGAGAAGACTCTAGAGAGATTCTTGGACTGCAAGGAGACCAAACCAGTCCATCCTAAAGGAAATCATGCTTGAATATTCATTGTAAAGACTGATGCTGAAGCTGAAACTCTAAAACTTTGGCCACCTGATGCGAAGAACTGACTCATTAGAAAAGACCCTGATGCTGGGAAAGATTGAAGGCAGGAGCAGAAGAGGATGAAGGATGAGGTGGTTGGATGGCATCACCAACTCAATGGACATGAGTTTGAGTAAACTCTAGGAGTTGTTGATGGACAGGGAAGCTTGGTGTGCTGCAGTCCATGGGCCACAAAGAGTTGGACAAGACTGAGCAACTGAACTGAACTTGAAGAGCTTCTCTGGGTCTGGATGGGGGAAGTAGGTTCATCAGAAGCTGGTAAGAACTGTAGCTATTGGAAAATTAAAGGAAGCCCCAAAAAAGGAGTTCTGCTTATAGAAGAATTTAACACTGTTAGAATCACTGCCCCTTAGGGAGAAAGCAGAAATGGAATATTCTACCCTGTTTCTGTTCCCACCCTTCAAAATACTGCTGATTATTTCCATTGGATGCAGAAGGCAAAGGAAACCAGGTAATGGAAGTTCCTAGAAATCACTCTTGCAAGACCCAGTAACGGAGAAAGAGTTAGAGAAAGGATATTGAGAGAAAGTACCTCAGGCTATGACTCTGGCTACATTACAAGTTATGGGTTAGTTTGGGGATAAGCCTGATGAGATACTCCTATCAGTGATTCCCTTTGATTATCTGCCAAAGTTCTCTTCAAGGACCGAAGTAAGGAGCTATATACAAGGATGATTACGTGTTCTGTTTAGAAAGCTATAGTTCTTTCAGTTCAGTTCAGTTAGGTTGCATACTGTGTGCCACTCTTTGGGGCCCCATGGACTGCAGCACACCAAGCTTCCCTGTCCATCACCAACTCCCAGACCTTACTCAAACTCATGTCCATTGAGTCGATGATGCCATCCAACCTTTTCATTCTCTGTTGTCCCCTTCTCCTCCTGCCTTCAATCTTTCCCAACATCAGGGTCTTTTTCAGTGAGTCAGTTCTTTGCATCAGGTGGCCAAAGTTTGGGAGTTTCAACTTCAGGATCAGTCCTTCCAATGAATATTCAGGACTGGTTCCTTTACGATGGGCTGGTTGGATCCTTTTGCAGTCTAAGAGTCTCTCAATACTCTTCTCCAACACCACAGTTCAAAAACATTAATTCTTCGGTGCTCAGCTATCTTTATAGTCCATCTCTCACATCCATACATGACTACTGGGAAAATCATAGCTTTGACTAGATGGACCTTTGTTGGTAAGGTGATGTCTCTGCTTTTGAATATGCTGTCTAGGTTGGTCATAGCTGTTCTTCCAAGGAGCAAGTGTCTTTTAATATCTTTGGCTACAGTCACCATCTGCAGTGATTTTGGAGCCCAAAGAAATATTCTTTCACTGTTTCCATTGTTTCCCCATCTATATGCCATGAAATGATGGAACCAGATGCCATTGGATCTTAGTTTTCTGAATGTTGAGTTTTGGCCATTTTTTTTCACTCTCCCTTTTCACGTTCATTAAGAGAAAATTTAATGCCTCTTCACTTTCTGCTGTAAGAGTGGTGTTATCTGGATACCTGAGGTTATTGATATTTCTTCCAGCAGTCTTGACTCTAGCTTATGCTTCATCCAGCCCAGCATTTTGCATGATATACTCTGAATATAAGTTAAATAAGCATGGCAATATACAGTGTTGATGTAATCCTTTCTCAGTTTAGAACCAGTTTGTTTTTCCATGTCCAATTCTAACTGTTAATTCTTGACCCGCATACAGATTTTTCAGAAGGCAGGTCAGGTGCTCTTGTATGCCTATCTCTTGAAGAATTTTCCAGTTTGTTATGATCCATACAGTCAGAGGCTTTGGCATAGTCAATAAAGGAGAAGTAGATGTTTTTCTGGAACTCGATTTTTCAATGATCCAACAGGTGTTGGCAATTTGATCTCTGGTTCCTCTGCATTCTGTAAATCCAGCTTGAACATCTGGAAATTCACTGTTCATGTACTGCTGAAGCCTGGTTTTGAGAATTTTGAGCACTACTTTGCTAGCATGTGAGATGAGTGCAATTGTGCAGTAGTTTGAGTCTACTTTGACATTGCCTTTCTTTGGCATTGGAATGAAAACTGACCTTTTCCAGTCTGTGACTACTGCTGAGTTTTCAAAATTTGCTGGCACATTGAGTACAGCAGTTTCACAGCATCATCTTTTAGGATTTGAAATAGCTCAACTGGAATTCCATTGCCTCCACTAGCTTTGTTCATAGTGATGCTTCCTAAGGCCCACTTGACTTCACATTCCAGGATGTCTGGCTCTAGGTGAGTGATCACACCATTGTGATTATCTGGGTCATGAAGATCTTTTTTGTATAGATCTTATGTGTATTCCTGCCACCTCTTAATATCTTCTGCTTCTGTTAGGTCCATACCATTTCTGTCTTTTAGAAAGCCGTAGTTCTTTATTAAGTGGAATCTGCATGTATTTGAGAGATAGTGACAAATTAAGAAGAGAAATAAAAGAATGAGAGAATATGAGAAGAAAGAGCAAAGAAGAAGTGGAAAGGCAAAAGAGGAGACAGGAGGGAAGTATGGTGAAGAGAAACGACATGAGAAAGGAGGGGCAGAAGAAGATAGGAAAGCAGAGTGAGTTGGAAAAGAAATGGCTAAAAGTATAGATTTGCAGATATAAAAAGTTTAAGTCTTAGCATAATCTCTCCTTTCAGTGGACTCTGGACAGTGTAACATTTGAACATTTATATCATCTATTTGATTCTTTTTCCATGATATAATTGATCCTTATTTACTTACTTTGATACAAATCCTCACTCAAAATAGTTTGGTTAGAGTAATACTCATTTCTGGCATTAGATCAGTTGTAAATAAGGACAACTCTGCATTAAAAAACAAAGCTTCACTATCCAACACCAGAACCTCATTGTTAACAAAGGAAAAGAACACAAAATCAACTTTTAGTGAGCATTTAAATAACATCTTGTGTTCAGTTGCTAAGTTGTGTCCAATCCTTTGTAACCCCAAGGACTGCAGAACACCAGGTTTTGTCTGTCCCTCACTGTCTCCTGGAATTTGCTCAGATTCATGTCCTTTAAGTTGGTGATGCTACCTAAACATCTCTCCCTCTGCTGCCCTCTTCTTTTGCTTCAGTCTTTCCCAGCATCAGGGTCTTTTCCAATGAGTCAGCTCTTTGCATCAGTTGGCCAAAGTACTGGAACTTCAGCTTCAGCATCAGTCCTTCCAATGAATATTCAGGGTTAATTTCCTTTAGGATTGACTGATTTGATCTCCTTGCTGTCCAAGAGACTCTCAATAGTGTTCTCCAGCACCACAGTTCAAAAGCATCAGTTATTCAACATCTGATTTCCTCACCTGTCTTATTGGAGACTCTGTACCTCTCTGTCCTCAGCTGCATTTTGCTCACATTTACTTTCCTGATTCACCTCTCCCTTCTACCTTTTGCCAGGGTAGAAGGGCCTGACTTTGAGCATTTTATAAATGGAATGAAAAGTGTATAGTGTTACTTTCTGAGTCCTTCTCTAAGGATATATAATGCTTGTGGAAGAGCATGGATTGTCATCCATGTTGGAAAAGAAGTTGCCTAAATTGCAAATATTTTTCAAGCTTTTTTAGTTGGAGATGTTTCACACTCTTCCATGACTACATCTCCCTTTTGGCTGATATATTGATTTACATCTGTGTTTCTCATGACCTATTTTTTAATGGGTGAGAAATATAGGAGGCTTTTTCCTTTGTTTGTTAGCCTTTTACATATATTTTATTGAAATATAGTTGATTTACAATGCTGTTGTTTTGCTGTACAGCAACATGATTCATTTATATATATGCATGTATATTATTTTTCAATTTTTTTCTATTTCAATTATTGCAGATCATTGGCAGAGTTCTCTATGCTATACAGTAGGTGTCTTATTTCCTTATTTCCTTATTCTTTTCCAATATCCTTTATCACAGGATAGTAAATAGGTGCTATATGGCATGACTTTGTTGTTTATCCATCCTATATATCCTTTTTTTTTAATTTTGTCATCCAATATGGAGAGTTTAAAATAAAAAAATAATAATTAGTACTTAGTTATTACCTATAATATTTCCACCCCCAAATCCAACACTAGTGAGTATTTCTTTAATGTTTTATTGATGGCTTTTCCAAATTTACTTAGGAGTAAATTTTTATTTTTTAAACTGAATTTTCTCC
>SJYW01041008.1:0-55348 GCA_006410735.1 Raphicerus campestris | reverse complement strand
CTTCCCTTTCACTTTTCACTTCCCACTTTCATGCATTGGAGAAGGAAATGGCAAACCACTCCAGCGTTCTTGCCTGGAGAATCCCAGGGATGGGGGAGCCTGGTGGGCTGCCGTCTATGGGGTCGCACAGAGTCGGACACAACTGAAGTGACTTAGCAGCAGTAAAGAGGGTAAATAACTAAATTCTACATGGAGATAATAAGGGACTTTAAAGATATTAAAACTTGCATAATTTTCTAAAACCTTCCAGAGACCAATTATGAATCAATAGTTTTAATTAGGTCTTTAAATATTGATGACAAATGATTATAAACATGTACATTTAAAGCAATAAAAGGGACATCATGTGTTTGAACATAGTTAATGATATTTTCAAAAGATTTTTACTGTTTGCTCATCTTAAAGAAAGAGCTACACAGATTTAGTGATTCTTGAGAAAAAGAGAGATTTGAGCAGCAGAAGGACATCCACAATATTGTAAAGTAAAAAAAAATTATACTTAAAAAAATGTCAACAGTTATGTTTCATGAACTTTTCTTTAAACAGTCATTTGAAAGGGGCACATATAGAATAATTTTAGAGAAGTAGCAAAACTGCTCAAATATGGGTCACTTCATGTAATATTCCTTTTAAAATCATGTGTAATTTAGTACCCCCAAAAAAGTTGTTTAAATTCAAAAGGTGGAAAATGCAAAATTATCTAAGTTGGCAATAAACTTCACTAAATGTTTTACCATAAATAAATCACTTTTCAAGCGTTCACAAATATGATTCTTGGGACTCCCTTGGTAGCCCAGTGTTTAAGAATCTCCCTTCATTGGAACGTGGGTTTAATTCCTGTTCAGAGAACTATGATTCCACATGCCATGAAGCCATTATACTCACAAGCTATAACTACTGAGCCTGCACAGCCAAAATGAAAAAAAAAATACAATTATTGGTACATATTCCTCACTGAGGTAGACTAGCAAAATATAAGCCAACGACTGCTGCTAAAAAAAAAAAAAAAAAAAAGGGGGCATTTTCTGGATAGTTTTCATTAGGGTTGTGAGTTTTTTTCCTTCTAGGCATCTTCTCTTGATAGGTGTATCATAACATGAGGACACTGTGTGCACTGAAGGTAGTTTTTCTAATCCTTCAAATTTACAAAAATTGAATTTCTAAGCTTTACATGACTTTCTGTTTGGACTCCAACTTGTGTTATCTCTCTGCTTGCATTATATTGCTTTTCAATCAACTGTATTCTTTAACTTTTACACATTCATGAATTGTATTGGAAAGTGGGGTATAAGATATTTGCTGGTCAAAGTGGAAAAATTCTCACAACATACACGTATTTTGTAGCAGGTGCTGGGCTGGGTAATAAGAGTTTAGTGTCTTTTAGTCACTAAGTCATGTCTAAGTCTTCATAACCCTGTGAACTGCAGCACACCAGGTTTCCCTGTATTTCACTGTCTCCTGCAGTTTGCTCAAACTTGTGTCCATTGAGTCAGTGATACCATCCAATTATCTCATCCTCTGTAACCTCCTTGTTCTCCTGCCCTCAGTCTTTCCCGGATCAGGATCACTTCCAATGAGTTGGCCCTTTGCATAAGGTGGACAAAGTTTTGAAGCTTCAACATCAACATCAGTCCTTCCAATGAATATTTAGGACTGATTTACTTTAACATGGACTGGTTTGATCTCCTTGCTATCCAAGGGACTCTCAAGAGTCTTCTCCAACACCACAGTTCCAAAGTATCAATTCTATAGTGCTCACCCTTCTTTATGTTCCAACTCTCACTTCTGCACATGACCTACTAGAAAGGCCATAGCTTTGACTATATGGACCTTTGTTAGCCAAGTGATGTCTGCTTTTATATACACTGTCTATGTTTGTCATAGCTTTTCTTCCAAGGATCAAGCATCTTTTGATTTCATGGCTGCAGTCACTAGCCACATTGATATAAGAATAAATCAGACTATCTGTCAACATTCAACTAATTTAAAAATATATATCATTCTAGGTCCCTAGAAATATGACTTCCATTGTCATGGGTTCAAGAAATTCTGGCACTTAGCAACAAAATTCTTTCCAATAACCCATTTGAAGAGCTGTCTGTAACCCTGAAAATGTGAGGAAGAAAGAATAGTTTTCAGCCAAACAGAAAGAAAAATATACATTGTTCTCTAGTTGTTTGCCAGCTATGCTTTCAAATTCTTTCTTTTCCTTGAATAGGTAAAGAAAATAACCTTAGTATATTATATACATAAGTTCCTGCAAGTTTCTGTCTTTAAAAAAATAATTTTATTTCTTTATTTAGGCTGTGCTGGATCCTCGTTGCTGTCTGGGCTCTTTTTCTAGTTGAGGGGGGGCAGGAACTACTCTTTGGCTGTGGGTGTGCGGGCTTCCTGATGATGTGGCTTCTCTTGCTGCTGAACACAGGCTCTAGAATGAAGGAGCTTTAGCAGTTGGCTAAAGCACAGGCTAGAGCACAGGGGGCTAGAGCACAGGCTCAGTAGTTGAGGTTCACAGACTTAGATGCTCTGTGGCATATTGCATCTTCCTGTATCAGGAATAGAACCTATTTCTCTTGAATTGGCAGGTGGATTCTTTACCACTGAGCCACCAAGGAAGCCCATACTGCCAAGTTTCAAATAATTGTTACTTTGTGGGAATACAAAGAACTTTCAGTAATGTAAATCTCAGACCCATTATATTTGACAATATGCTAGCAAACCCTAGAAGTATAGAAAGTTTCAACTTACTAAAACTCAGTGGTGAACATTGATACCTACCATGAAACACAAATTATTTTTATTTTGTAATGAAGCCACAAGAGAGACAGGATTTAAATTAATTAAAATGGCTGCATAATCCATGCTTATGTGAAACGTTAGACTACCAATTGTCCAGAGGCAAAAGAGAAAACTATTCTTAATGTACTCCCATATAATTAAGGTCATGAATACATTTATACTCTTTGTCAGGATTCATAATAATATAATTTTCTGTGTTGTCAGGAAGAATTTTAATGTCACACACACTAACTTCTTGATGGGAAAGGACTTAGATATGAGTAGGAAGAGTAGTCCTCAGGGATAAATGGCAGATTTTATAATTCTGACTGAGTAAAGGTTATGTTCTACAGCTCATATTTACTGAAGCTATTAAGAAGGGTCTATGAATTATATGCTTGGATTATAACTTAGTTATCATGCTGTGTTGGGTAGTAGGCTCAGAGAATAAAATGTAGAGTCAATAAACAAAAAATCAAGAAACATAAGGGAAGTTCTGGTTTGTTAGATAGAATAGTAACTAAAATGGGTTTTAAGAACTTCAGAGAAACAGGTTGATTTTCACTTTCGAATATCTTAGACGCATTGACCATAGCTTTGACTAGATGGACTTTTGTCAGCAAAGTGAAGCCTGTGTTTTTTAATATGCTGCCCAGGTTTGTCATAGCTTTTCTTCCAAGGAGCAAGTGTCTTCTAATTTCCTGGCTGCAGTCACCATTTGCATTGATTTTGGAGCCCAAGAAAATAAAACTTCACATTATTTCCACTGTTTCCCCATCTATTTGCCATGAAGTGATGAAACTGGCTACTATGATCTTAGTTTTTTAAATGTTGAGTTTTAAGCCAGATTTTTCACTCACCTCTTTCAATTTCATCAGGCTTTTTAGTAGAAGGATTCTTTTAAAACAAGGTCAACACACTTTTTCTAAAATAGCATTTATTTTAGGTTTGTGGGTCATATGTTTTTTGTCACAGCTATTCTCCTTTCCATTGCAGCACAAAAGGAGCCATAAAGACCACTTATATTGTAATCTTATCCCTGCTCCTATAAAATTGAATTACTGGCTGAAGATGTTTAAATTCCATGTAATTTTGATATTCCAGAGCATCCACAAAGAGGTGAAATCCCTATCTAGCTTTGATGGGATTGAGATTGTTTATTTGAGAGTCCCTTGAACTGCAAGAAGATCAAACCAGTCAATCCTAAAGGAAGTCAGTCTTGAATTTCGTTGGAAGGACTGATGCTGAAATTGGAGCTCATATACTTTGGCCATGTGAAAAGAAGAGCCAACTCATTGGAAAAGACCTTGTTGCTGGGAAAGACTGAAGGCAAAAGAAGAAATGGATGGCAGAGGATGAGATAGACTGACTCAAAGGATATGAATTAAACTCCAAGAGATAATGAAAGACAGGGGAGCCTGGCATGCTGTAGTCCATGGGGTTACAGAGTTGAACATGATTTGGTTACTGAACAATACAACAACGAGAGAGAGACAATCTTTATGAGTCCCTTCCTGCTCCTTGTACTGAGTTGGAGTGCTTATATTTGCATTTTACATAATGTATGCTCTTTGGAGGAGTCAAAGTCAAAACTCCCCATAATCCTTAAAATCACCACAGTTAATATGATTTAAAATTGGAAAAGGAGTACATCAAGGCTTTATATTGTTACCCATCTTATTAAATATATAGGCAGAGTACATCCTGTGAATAGTTGGGCTGGATGACAGATAAGCTGGTATCAAGATTGTCAAGAGAAATACCAACAACCTCAGATATACCACTTTAGTGGCAAACGATTCCGCTTTAATGGCAGAAAATGAAGAGGAACTAAAGAGCCTTTTGATGAAAGAGGAGAGAGAAAACTCAACATTCAAAAAGCTGAGACCATGGCATCTAGTCCCATCACTTCATGACAAATAGATAGGGGAAAAAGTGGAAATAGTTACAGATTTTATTTTCTTGGGCTCCAAAGTCACTGTGGACAGTGAGTACAGCCATGAAATTAGAAGATGCTTGCTCCTTGAAAGAAAAGCCATGAGAAACCTAGACAGTGTATTAAAAAGCAGAAACAACACTTTTCCAATAAAGGTCTGTATAGTCAAAGCTATGTTTTTTCCAGTCATCATGTACAGATGTGAGAGTTGAACCATAAAGAAAGTTGAACACCAAAGAAATGATGCTTTTGAACTGGGGTGCTGGAGAAGACTCTCGAGAATCCCTTGGACTGCAAGGAGATCAAACTAGTCAATCCTAAAGGAAGTCAACCCTGACTGTTCACTGGAAGGACTGATGATGAAGCTGAAGTTCCATAGTTTAGCCACCTAATAAAAAGAGTAGACTCATTGGAAAAGACCCTCAGGCTAAGAAAGTTTGAGGGCAAGAGGAGAAGAAAGTGACTGATGGCAAAATGGTTGTATGGTATCCCTGACTCATGGACATGAATTTGAGCAAGTTCTGGGAGATAGTGAAGGACAGGGAAGCCTAGTATGCTATAGTTCAGGGGCTTGCCAACAGTCAGATGTAAGTTAACAACTGAATAACAACAGCATTGAGTTTCATTATAGTTAATATTGTGCTATGGCTTCTTATCTCTGAATCTTTTCTTCTACTCCATACCACAAGAGAGAGGATCATGTTCATGTTGTGGATTATCTGTGACCAGTGTCTCTTCTTTACATGATAATGAGATTATCCAAGTCTTATTCATAAAATATATGACAAATTTAATCCAAAAATCCATTTTAAGATACCATTTCTGAAACCTATGTTAATCACTCTATTAGAGCTTCAGAAGGAAAATATGACATATTTATAACAGATCATAGTATATAAATTAATGAAAGAATTATCTGCAGAAGCATGGGCATACCAAAGTGAATCAGGTGTTGGCCCCTCAGTCATGTCTGAATCTTTGCAATTCCATGGATTGTACCCTGCCAGACTCTTCTGATTATGGAATTCTCCAGGCAAGAATACTGTAGTGGGTTGTCGTTCCTTTCTCCAGTGGATTTTTCTGACCAGAGATCGAACCCAGGTCTCCCTCATTACAGGCAGATTCTTCACCATCTGAGCCACAAGGGAGGCCTGATGGAATCGTGAGTAGCCATAGGACTAACGGCTTCTTTGAACTCTGATGTTGGAGAAGACTCTAGAGAGACTCTTGGACTGCAAGGAGACCAAACCAGTCCATCCTAAAGGAAATCATGCTTGAATATTCATTGTAAAGACTGATGCTGAAGCTGAAACTCTAAAACTTTGGCCACCTGATGCGAAGAGCTGACTCATTAGAAAAGACCCTGATGCTGGGAAAGATTGAAGGCAGGAGCAGAAGAGGATGAAGGATGAGGTGGTTGGATGGCATCACCAACTCAATGGACATGAGTTTGAATAAACTCTAGGAGTTGTTGATGGACAGGGAAGCTTGGTGTGCTGCAGTCCATGGGCCACAAAGAGTTGGACAAGACTGAGCAACTGAACTGAACTTGAAGAGCTTCTCTGGGTCTGGATGGGGGAAGTAGGTTCATCAGAAGCTGATAAGAACTGTAGCTATTGGAAAAGTAAAGGAAGCCCCCCAAAAGGAGTTCTGCTTATAGAAGAATTTAACACAGTTAGAATCACTGCCCCTTAGGGAGAAAGCAGGAATGGAATATCCTACCCTGTTTCTGTTCTCACCCTTCAAAATACTGCTGATTATTTCCATTGGATGCAGAAGGCAAAGGAAAACCAGGTAATGGAAGTTCCTAGAAATCACTCTTGCAAGACCCAGTAACGGAGAAAGAGTTAGAGAAAGGATACTGAGAGAAAGTACCTCAGGCTATGACTCTGGCTACATTACAAGTTATGGGTTAGTTTGGGGATAAGCCAGATGAGATACTCCTATCAGTGATTCCCTTTGATTATCTGCCAAAGTTCTCTTCAAGGACCGAAGTAAGGAGCTATATACAAGGATGATTACGTGTTCTGTTTAGAAAGCTATAGTTCTTTCAGTTCAGTTCAGTTAGGTTGCATACTGTGTGCCACTCTTTGGGGCCCCATGGACTGCAGCACACCAAGCTTCTCTGTCCATCACCAACTCCCAGACCTTACTCAAACTCATGTCCATTGAGTCGATGATGCCATCCAACCATTTCATTCTCTGTTGTCCCCTTCTCCTCCTGCCTTCAATCTTTCCCAACATCAGGGTCTTTTCTAGTGAGTCAGTTCTTTGCATCAGGTGGCCAAAGTTTGGGAGTTTCAACTTCAGGATCACTCCTTCCAATGAACATTCAGGACTGATTCCTTTACGATGGGCTGGTTGGATCCTTTTGCAGTCTAAGAGTCTCTCAATACTCTTCTCCAACACCACAGTTCAAAAACATTAATTCTTCGGTGCTCAGCTATCTTTATAGTCCATCTCTCACATCCATACATGACTACTGGGAAAATCATAGCTTTGACTAGATGGACCTTTGTTGGTAAGGTGATGTCTCTGCTTTTGAATATGCTGTCTAGGTTGGTCATAGCTGTTCTTCCAAGGAGCAAGTGTCTTTTAATATCTTTGGCTACAGTCACCATCTGCAGTGATTTTGGAGCCCAAAGAAATATTCTCTCACTGTTTCCATTGTTTCCCCATCTATATGCCATGAAATGATGGGATCAGATGCCATTGGATCTTAGTTTTCTGAATGTTGAGTTTTGGCCATTTTTTTTCACTCTCCCTTTTCACTTTCATTAGGAGGAACTTTAATGCCTCTTCACTTTCTGCTGCAAGAGTGGTGTTATCTGGATACCTGAGGTTATTGATATTTCTTCCAGCAGTCTTGACTCTAGCTTATGCTTCATCCAGCCCAGCATTTTGCATGATATACTCTGAATATAAGTTAAATAAGCATGGCAATATACAGTGTTGATGTAATCCTTTCTCAGTTTAGAACCAGTTTGTTTTTCCATGTCCAATTCTAACTGTTAATTCTTGACCCGCATACAGATTTTTCAGAAGGCAGGTCAGGTGCTCTTGTACGCCTATCTCTTGAAGAATTTTCCAGTTTGTAGAGGCTTTGGCATAGTCAATAAAGGAGAAGTAGATGTTTTTCTGGAACTCTCTTGATTTTTCAATGATCCAACAGGTGTTGGCAATTTGATCTCTGGTTCCTCTGCCTTCTGTAAATCCAGCTTGAACATCTGGAAATTCACTGTTCATGTACTGCTGAAGCCTGGTTTTGAGAATTTTGAGCACTACTTTGCTAGCATGTGAGATGAGTGCAATTGTGCAGTAGTTTGAGCCTTCTTTGGCATTGCCTTTCTTTGGGATTGGAATGAAAACTGACCTTTTCCAGTCCTGTGACTACTGCTGAGTTTTCAAAATTTGCTGGCACATTGAGTACAGCAGTTTCACAGCATCATCTTTTAGGATTTGAAATAGCTCAACTGGAATTCCATTGCCTCCACTAGTTTTATTCATTTTATTCATAGTGATGCTTCCTAAGGCCCACTTGACTTCACATTCCAGGATGTCTGGCTCTAGGTGAGTGATCACACCATTGTGATTATCTGGGTCATGAAGATCTTTTTTGTATAGATCTTATGTGTATTCCTGCCACCTCTTAATATCTTCTGCTTCTGTTAGGTCCATACCATTTCTGTCTTTTAGAAAGCTGTAGTTCTTTATTAAGTGGAATCTGCATGTATTTGAGAGATAGTGACAAATTAAGAAGAGAAATAAAAGAATGAGAGAATATGAGAAGAAAGAGCAAAGAAGAAGTGGAAAAGCAAAAGAGGAGACAGGAGGGAAGTATGGTGAAGAGAAACGACATGAGAAAGGAGGGGCAGAAGAAGATAGGAAAGCAGAGTGAGTTGGAAAAGAAATGGCTAAAAGTATAGATTTGCAGATATAAAAAGTTTAAGTCTTAGCATAATCTCTCCTTTCAGTGGACTCTGGACAGTGTAACATTTGAACATTTATATCATCTATTTGATTCTTTTTCCATGATATAATTGATCTTTATTTACTTACTTTGATACAAATCCTCACTCAAAATAGTTTGGTTAGAGTAATACTCATTTCTGGCATTAGATCAGTTGTAAATAAGGACAACTCTGCATTAAAAAACAAAGCTTCACTATCCAACACCAGAACCTCATTGTTAACAAAGGAAAAGAACACAAAATCAACTTTTAGTGAGCATTTAAATAACATCTTGTGTTCAGTTGCTAAGTTGTGTCCAATCCTTTGTAACCCCAAGGACTGCAGAACACCAGGTTTTGTCTGTCCCTCACTGTCTCCTGGAATTTGCTCAGATTCATGTCCTTTAAGTTGGTGATGCTACCTAAACATCTCTCCCTCTGCTGCCCTCTTCTTTTGCTTCAGTCTTTCCCAGCATCAGGGTCTTTTCCAATGAGTCAGCTCTTTGCATCAGTTGGCCAAAGTATTGGAACTTCAGCTTCAGCATCAGTCCTTCCAATGAATATTCAGGGTTAATTTCCTTTAGGATTGACTGATTTGATCTCCTTGCTGTCCAAGAGACTCTCAATAGTGTTCTCCAGCACCACAGTTCAAAAGCATCAGTTATTCAACATCTGATTTCCTCACCTGTCTTATTGGAGACTCTGTACCTCTCTGTCCTCAGCTGCATTTTGCTCACATTTACTTTCCTGATTCACCTCTCCCTTCTACCTTTTGCCAGGGTAGAAGGGCCTGACTTTGAGCATTTTATAAATGGAATGAAAAGTGTATAGTGTTACTTTCTGAGTCCTTCTCTAAGGATATATAATGCTTGTGGAAGAGCATGGATTGTCATCCATGTTGGAAAAGAAGTTGCCTAAATTGCAAATATTTTTCAAGCTTTTTTAGTTGGAGATGTTTCACACTCTTCCATGACTACATCTCCCTTTTGGCTGATATATTGATTTACATCTGTGTTTCTCATGACCTATTTTTTAATGGGTGAGAAATATAGGAGGCTTTTTCCTTTGTTTGTTAGCCTTTTACATATATTTTATTGAAATATAGTTGATTTACAATGCTGTTGTTTTGCTGTACAGCAACATGATTCATTTATATATATGCATGTATATTATTTTTCAATTTTTTTCTATTTCAATTATTGCAGATCATTGGCAGAGTTCTCTATGCTATACAGTAGGTGTCTTATTTCCTTATTTCCTTATTCTTTTCCAATATCCTTTATCACAGGATAGTAAATAGGTGCTATATGGCATGACTTTGTTGTTTATCCATCCTATATATTCTTTTTTTAAAATTTTGTCATCCAATATGGAGAGTTTAAAATAAAAAAATAATAATTAGTACTTAGTTATTACCTATAATATTTCCACCCCCAAATCCAACACTAGTGAGTATTTCTTTAATGTTTTATTGATGGCTTTTCCAAATTTACTTAGGAGTAAATTTTTATTTTTTAAACTGAATTTTCTCCCCCAGATGATTCATCACAATACTTTGTAATTTATGAAGTGAAGTGAAGTGCAAGTTGCTCAGTCATGTCTGACTCTTTGCGATCCCATGACCTATATAGTCCATAGTATGCTCCAGGCCAGAATGCTGGAGTAGGTAGCCTTTTCCCTTCCCCAGGGAATTTTCCCAACCCAGGAACTGAACGCAGGTCTCCCACATTGCTGGCAGATTCTTTACCAGCTGAGCCACAAGGGAAACCCTTGCAATTTATAGTGACTAAAAATAACTCTGTATTTTTAATTGCATAATTTCACTTTTAAGTTTCAATTAAGATATTTTTGTTGGTGTAAGAATAGTGACTGTAACTGAAAGATATATAAGAAATTTTGTATGACTTCACAGCAATCTGTAATATCCTATTACATGAATCTCTGTGATTAAAATTCAAAAAAATTTCTTGATGATCATGATTTAACTGTTTAGAAAGTGGAAATTCATTTAAATAATCTTTTGCCTTAAACAATGGGCCAAGAATAAAGTAATTTCTCTTCTTTTGAGAGATATCTATTTTGAGTGATGAGTTATTTTTAATTATGTTAGTGTTTTATATTTATTCCAGGTCAATGGGCATCTAATGATTTATGGACAGTTAATAAGACACTTAACTGCCTTTTTGAATAATTAGAATAATAATTTTTTTCTGGCATTCAATCCTTAAGAAATTATTTTATTTATTTTACAGTATTTTTTTCTGGTTCATTATTTTATGACCTCCATTTTTAGCATCCTCTTTATAATTTCTCAGTTACTAAATTTTAAGTGGTTGAAATACTTTTTTCTCACAGACTTTCCAGCAGTAAACACTTTAATAGTATAGCTAGTAGCTTTACATAGTGATATAATTTACATTTAAAATGAATGAACATAAAATGTGTGTATGTTCAGCCTGATTCTTTGTGACTCCATGGGCTATAGTCTGCCAGGCTCATCAGTCCATGGAATTCTCCAAGAAAGAATAGTTGGAGTGGGTTACCATTTCCTACTCCAAGGGATCTTACCAACCCAGGGGTTGAAGCCATGTCTCTTGCATTGGCAAGCAGATTCTTTACCATGAGCCACCTGGGAAGCCCAAAATAAAACACATTTTCCAATTAATTTCTTAGTTGGCCAAGTTTGAAGATTTTGATATAATTGTTTATGGAACTTCTTATTCCCACTGAAAATTATTTGGAATTTTTATTAGAAAATGAAAAATTCTTATGCCTGGCACTTGTACATTACTAAATATTTTTGATAAAAGAATTAAATGGATTGCAGATATATATATATGTATGTAATATATTACATATATATTATATATATGTATATATATTATGTATATATAATGTATATATATTGTATACATAAAAGCTGACTCATACCAAATCATCTGCAATCCAATTAATTCTTTTATCAAAAATATTTAGTAATGTACAAGTGCCAGGCACAGAGAACACCAAGATAAAAAAGCAAAGGTTTCATCTTTAAGGAGCTTCCCTGGTTGCTCAGATGGAAAAGAATCTGCCTTCAATGCAGGACATCTGGTTTCTGTCCCTGGGTCAGGAAGATTCCCTGGAGCAGGAAATAGCTACCTACTTCACTATTCTGGAGAATTCCATGGATAGAGGAGCTTGGCAGCCTACAGTCCATAGGGTCCCAGAGAATCAGACACAACCTAAAGACTAATACTTCATTCACTAAGTGGGATATTTGGAGGCTTTATGAAATAGTGTAGATGTAATACAAGCTTGTAGTAATCTGACATGGAGGGGAGGGAATGGCTATGTGAACTGAACCCACCATCCTGGATGCACGAGCTTAGCTTCATGTGGTGGGCAAAAGGGGACCTGACAGAGCTCTATAAATAACTTTCACATACTTATTTATTTTCAAATGCATTTCAAAAGTGTATTTAAATGACAAGACCTTGTGCCAGAAACCTATCCCTGAATAGTAAACTCAAAACTCTGATAACCTCCCATGATCTTGAAAAATAAAATACTAATTGAATAGCATGGCTTTTGTTCACTGTAGTGGACGGATATCAGCATTTTACATACTTCTGATTGCAGAAAATTTGATGTCATATTTTCAAGACGGTCTGCATTGCCAGAAGCTATCAGGTCTTATGTTCCACTTTAAGGTTGAATGAACTGCTGTCCTTACGCATACAGTTTTGTTGACCTTGAATAACATCTGTGACTGACTAGTAATGGCTCTTTAAAGAACAGGCGCAGGTAACAGTAAAGTGTGCCACGGTGTGGACTACAGAAACAGATATTCCAAGAGGAAGAGAGAATGCAAGATCAGTTGAGAAATTTAGAATAAAACAGCAGTAGTGCATGCCTATCAGTGCATTTTGAGTCTAAAGACAGTCCTTGTGAACATTTTGTGTTTCCATTTTATGTTTCTGCTATAGGCACACTGGAAAATTTATTTCCTCCAGTTAATTGAACATTAGTCTGCCAAGTACATCTGTCCACACTCACCACAATGACAGAAATAAATGTTTCATTCCAAACACTCTTAAATAATGATCTGGCTAATGTTGGATAGCTTTTCATTTGGGTGGTTGCTGGTTGAAGCCATGCTGAATTCATACTCTCTAGCAGAAGCTGAGACTAATATAACTTTTCCCTAAATAGAATATACAAATTAAGTAGAAGAATGTTAGAGAAAATATTGAATCATAGCATGGCACTATGAGTACATAGCATCACAGAATATCTATACGGTAAAGAGGATTGGCCAGGTTATGAAAATACCCATTTGAAAGCTCAAATAATTAGTATGTTACTGGTGCAATAATATACAGTTATTTATTGAAGTAAATATATTTACTAAATCACTATATATTTAGTAAATAATATTTCATTCTTAAATACAGTCATTCTCTCTTAATGACTAATGATGGCCATTTTATTTTTTAGCTTATTTTGGTTAACTATTTCCAATTCTTTATGACAGAGAAAGTGTGTAGATATTGTTAAAACTAGAAATTTAATACATTACCAAATATATATATACTTNAGGGACAAGCCATAATAGAGTGCCATCATCAAAATTTAAAGGCTCAATTACAAAAACAGAAAGGGGGAATAAGCCCTCACCAGCAACTTGAAATGGCACTCTTTAAACATCTTAAATTTTTCAAAAATGAAGTGATACCATGTTTTCAAAAACATTGGTCTCATCAAGAAATAAAACCTGAAATACAAGTGAGATGAAAAGATCCCATCACTGGTCAGTGGAAGGGGCCCGATCCACTCTTTACAATGGGGAAAGGATTCGGATGCATATTCCCCATTGGGGACCCCAGCCCTATATGGGTGCCAGTAAGGAATCTTAAATTTACATCACAAGAGAGAGGGCAAATCTCAAAACCTGACACAGATTAAGGAGACATTCACATATTGAGCCCAAGAACAAAAAGTTCTTGAGGCAATCTTTTCTTCCTTTACAGATCATCGATGTGGCGACCCTGGTGGACACTCTCCTGGTGATCGTTGGATTACCTATCCTCTTCTTGCTGACCTTCATCATTGCCATCTCAAACCAGCTTGAACACCTAAGATCCACCATAACAGGACTTAACAACAGTTGGACTTTTATGCAAGAACACTAGAGACTTTGACTATCTTAACAAGGTTTAATTGTGATATCGTAATTTCTGTTTTATGGCTTTTCCAGTTCTTAATGAAATGTTAAAAAAGGTTATGCTTGCCCAGATCATGGAAGAGGAGCCCCACGTTGGGGACCCACAAAACCCCTGGATTAACTTAGCCCTCCAAGAGATTAACTGAGACAGATAAAGAGTTCTAGATGCCCATCATCCAGAGAGATTCTGCCTAGCCCCCAAGAAGTGGCTGGATAGTAAATGACGGGTAAGACCATCAGAGGAGGGCAACCTAAGAGAGACACAGCTGCGAGAGGGGCTGGCGAGGCTTGCTACCTACAGCTTTACGCCTTGCTCTACAGAACATCAATACAGATGTCTCGAGGGCTTAAATTAAATAAAAAAGGGGGAGATGTGGGGCCCTAAATGGGAATCCTCGGAGGAAAAATAAAGGGGACTAGCTTGACAGTTGGAGACAGTTGGAAACAGTTGAAAACTAAGATGACGCCTGGCGGAAGTGATAGGGGCGGGGTCAGTGTTTTTCAGTTTTTGATTGGCTCTCTTGATTTCCATTCAAGTGAGGATTTGACCTTTAACATGATTGATGAAACTGATGGCACATAATGATTTGACCTTTAATGTGATTGGTGCAACTATGGTAAGACCCTCCTAAAACACCCTCTGCTTGCTTATAGAAGCTGGGAGTTTGCAGCAATAAAGTGGAACTGTTTCGATGGAACCCCTGTTGCGTCTGATTTTGCCTCGCTGGCCGAGGGGTTGGGTTGGAGGACAGCAGGCTCACCTCACTTCAGGAACCCTCAGCTTTGATGAAGGAAGTTCCACTGCCTCTACTATTTCTGCAGAGTGCCACCAGCACCTCTTGAGTCTTGGCAGGACCCTTGGGGTTCCTCCCGAGTGGGGACGGGTGGGGTGGGGAACTTCTTGGGTCACAGCAATGGTGTGAAGGAGCCTTTCGAGGTCCTTGAGGGATGGGGTGAATTCCCCTGAGATGCCGTTGCAGACAAGGGCCACACCACGCCTGCAGGGGAGAAGCTTCCGGTTTTTCTCGAGTTGCGGAGGGGTCCTCTCCAGTTACAATGGGAATCCCAGAGACCTGGCCCTATATCCTTAGGAGAGGCCATTCTCAGTGTGAGTTGCGAGGTGCTTCTGGGGATTCCTCCCCAGTCATCACTGGGTCCTCAGTCCTCGTCTGGTGCTGAGGTCTGAGACTGAGATTTCCTTGCTCATGCTTTCATAGGTCTTGAGGTTACTCTGGAGCCCCCACAGGGGAGTCAGGCCTCTTCTCTCCTGGAGACTTGCAAGGCCTCTTTCTTCCCCAAACGCAGCGGCAGCGTCCGGCTCCCCGTAAAGCGGACACAGGGATCTGTGGCTTGGATCGAGGTACTTCAGGGCTGTCTCACGTGCCAGTGTGTTGGGAGTCGAGCCTCAGGGTGACAGTCGAGACAGTGCAGGGCAGTCATGTTCATCTGGAGTGGACGAAGCATTTGGGGGTCTTGGGGAGTGGTAGTCAGACACCTGAGGCTCCTTCCAACACTCCTGATTCGAGGCCACCTCTTGGGATGCGAGGGTAGCGCCGGAAAACTTTCCTGATGGAGCAGGAATAGGGCCCCTCATCTGGAGCTCAACAGGGGAAAACGGGGCTCCTCTTGAGTCGCAGTGGGACCCTCAGGGTTCCTCTCCAGTGGGGACAGTTGGGGCGGGGAACTTCCCAGGTCAAAACAAGGGTATGAAGGAGACTTCGAGGTCCAAGAGGGAAGGGGTGATTTCACCTAAGATGCTGCAGCGGACAAAGGACTCACCCTCCCTGCAGGGGAGAAGCTTCTGGTTTTTCTCGAGTTGCTGCGGGGTCCTCTTGAGTTATGACGGGGAACTCTGGGATACGCTGCTGTGGCCTCAGGATATGCCAGTCTCCATTTGAGTTGCAAGACACCTGTGGGGATTCCTCCCGAGACGTCGCCGGGTCCTCATTCATCGTCTGGTGCTCAGGCCGGAGCCTGCATTTGCCTCGCCCATGCTGACATAGGTCTTGTGGTTCGCCTAGAGCCCCCATAGTGGAGTCAGTCCTCATCTCGCCTGGGGACATGCATAGCCACTTTCCTCCCCACCTGCAGCAACAGTGTCAGGGTCACTCAGTCGCTTGACCTCGAGGTACCCCAGGTCTACCACATGTGCCAGTGTGCCGAAGTCGAGCCTCGGGGTGACAGTCGAGGCAGTGAAGGACAGTCAGATTCATCTGGAGTCAACTAGGAATTTGGGGGTCTTGCGGAAATGTGACAAGACGCCTGAGGCTTCTCTGAACTCGTCTGGTGTGAGTGCCTCCTCTTGGATTCTGAGGGGAGAGCTGGGAAACCTGTCCCGATGGAGCAGGGAAAGGGCCCCTCATCTGGAGCTGAGCATNAAGCATTTGGGGGTCTTGGGGAGTGGTAGTCAGACACCTGAGGCTCCTTCCAACACTCCTGATTCGAGGCCACCTCTTGGGATGCGAGGGTAGCGCCGGAAAACTTTCCTGATGGAGCAGGAATAGGGCCCCTCATCTGGAGCTCAACAGGGGAAAACGGGGCTCCTCTTGAGTCGCAGTGGGACCCTCAGGGTTCCTCTCCAGTGGGGACAGTTGGGGCGGGGAACTTCCCAGGTCAAAACAAGGGTATGAAGGAGACTTCGAGGTCCAAGAGGGAAGGGGTGATTTCACCTAAGATGCTGCAGCGGACAAAGGACTCACCCTCCCTGCAGGGGAGAAGCTTCTGGTTTTTCTCGAGTTGCTGCGGGGTCCTCTTGAGTTATGACGGGGAACTCTGGGATACGCTGCTGTGGCCTCAGGATATGCCAGTCTCCATTTGAGTTGCAAGACACCTGTGGGGATTCCTCCCGAGACGTCGCCGGGTCCTCATTCATCGTCTGGTGCTCAGGCCGGAGCCTGCATTTGCCTCGCCCATGCTGACATAGGTCTTGTGGTTCGCCTAGAGCCCCCATAGTGGAGTCAGTCCTCATCTCGCCTGGGGACATGCATAGCCACTTTCCTCCCCACCTGCAGCAACAGTGTCAGGGTCACTCAGTCGCTTGACCTCGAGGTACCCCAGGTCTACCACATGTGCCAGTGTGCCGAAGTCGAGCCTCGGGGTGACAGTCGAGGCAGTGAAGGACAGTCAGATTCATCTGGAGTCAACTAGGAATTTGGGGGTCTTGCGGAAATGTGACAAGACGCCTGAGGCTTCTCTGAACTCGTCTGGTGTGAGTGCCTCCTCTTGGATTCTGAGGGGAGAGCTGGGAAACCTGTCCCGATGGAGCAGGGAAAGGGCCCCTCATCTGGAGCTGAGCATGGGAAAATGGAGCTCCTCTTGAGTCGCGGCAGGAACCTCAGCAGTCCTCTTGACTGGGGATGTGTGAGGCGGGGAACATCTTGGATCACAGCAAGGGTGTGAAAGAGCATTTCGAGGTCCAAGAGGGAAAGGGTGATTTTTCCCGGGACATAGCATTGGACAAGGGCATCACTCCGCCTGCAAGGGTGAAGTTTCTCGTTTGTCTCGAGTTGCAGTGGGGTCCTCAGGACTTACAACGGGGCCCACAGGGATATGTCCCTGTGGCCCCAGGATAGGCCAGTCTCTGTGCGAGGAGCGAGGCTCATCGGGGGATTCCTCCCCAGTGGCGCCAAGTCCTCATTCCCCTTCTGATGCTGAGGCTGCATCCTGAGCTTGCCTAGCCTGTGCTGCCATTTCTATTGGGCTTCCCCTGGAGCCCGCAGAGAGGAGTCAGGCCTCGTCTCGACTGGAGATGTGCACGGCCACTTTCTTTCCCAACTGCAGTAACAGTGTCTGGGTCCCTGTCGAGTGGATACAGGTATCAGTGGCTTTACCTCGAGGTACCCCAGGGTTATCACATGTGCCAGTGTGCGAGAGTCGAGCCTTGAGGTGACAGTCGAGGCAATGCAGGACAGTCAGATTCATTTGAAGTGGACTAGGCATTGGGGGGTCCTGCGGAAATGTGACCCGACGCCTGAGGCTTCTCTGGACTCGCCTGCTGTGAGTGCCTCCTCTTGGGATGTGAGGAGGGAGCGGGGAAACCTTTCTCGATGGAGCAGGGAAAGGGCCCCTCATCTGGAGCTGAGCATGGGAAAATGGAGCTCCTCTTGAGTCCCTCGGTGGTCCTCTCGAGTGGGGACGTGTGGGTCGGGGCTCTTCTTGGGTCACAGCAAGGGTGTGAAAGAGCAATTCCAGGTCCAAGAGGGAGTGGGTGATTTCCACCGGGATTTCACAGCGGACAAGGTCCTCACTTCCCTGTAAGCAGGAAGCTTCTGGTTTTTCTCCAGTAGCAGCGGGGTCCTCTGGAGTTATGACAGGGACCACAAGGATCCGCCCCTTTGGCCCCAGGATAGGCCAGTTCCAGTGCGAGGAGCAAGGCACATCTGGGAATTCCTCCACAGTGGCGCCAAGTCCTCAGTCCCCTTCTGGTGCTGAGGCTGCAGACTGAGATTGCCTAGACCATGCTGACATTTGTATTGGGCTTCCCCTGGAGGCCGCAGAGAGGTGTCAGGCCTTGTCTTGATTGGAGACGTGCACAGCCGCTTTCCTTCCCAGCTGCAGTAACAGTGTCCAGGTCCCTATCCAGCGGATACAGGGATCTATGTCTTTCACTCGAGGTACCCTAGCGCTGTCACATGTGCCAGTGTGCCTTAGTCGAGCCTCGGGGTTACAGTCGTGGCAGTGCAGGGCAGTCAGGTTCATCTGAAGTGGACGAGTCATTTGGGGGTCTTGGGGAATGGTGGCCCAAACAGTGAGACTCTTCCCGACTTTCCACGTGCGAGTACCTCCTCTTGGGATGTGAGCGGAACACTGCGAAACCTTTCCTGATGAAGCAGGGAAATGGCCCGTCATCTGGAGCTCAGCAAGGGAAAACGGGGCTCCTCTTGAGTCTTGGCAGGACCCTTGGCATTCCTCTCGATTGGGGCCGGGTGAGGCGGGGAACTTCTTGGTTCACAGAAAGGGTGTGAAGCTGCCATTCGAGTTCCAAGAAGACAGGTGTGAATTCCCCTGAGATGCTGCATCAGACAAGGGCCTCTATCTGCCTGCAGGCAAGTGTCTGGTTTTATTCGACTTACTGAGGGGTTGTCTCAAATTAAGAAGGGGCCCCAGGGACCCACCCCTGTTGCCCCAGGAGAGGCCAGTCTCAGTGCCAGGGGCGAGGCATATCTGGGGATTCTTCCCCAGTGGCGCCAAGTACTCAGACCCATTCTGGTGCTGAGGCTGGTGGGTGAGCTTTACTCACCCGTGCCTATGTAGGTCTTGGGGTTCCCCTCGAGCCCCCTCAGGGGAGTCAGTCCTCGTCTTGCCCACAGACATGCATGGTCGCTTTACTACAGGGTACAGCAGTCGTGTCCGGCTCTCTGTCATACGGACAAAGGGATCTGTGGCTGGCACTCAAGGTACACCAGGGCTATCACCCGTGCCAGTGTGTCAGCAGTCGAGCCTCGGGGTTACAGTCGAGGCAGTGCAGGGCAATAAGGTTCATCTGAAGTGGATGAGGTATTTGGGGGTCTTGGGGAATGGTGGCCCAATCTGTGAGCCTCTTCCCGACTTTCCATGTGTGAGCACCTCCTCTTGGGTTGCAAGGGGAACACCGCGAAAACTTTCCCAATGGAGCGGGAAAGGGCCCCTCATCTGGAGCTCAGCAGGGGAAAACGGGGCTCCTCCTAAGCCTTGGCCGGACCCTTGGGTTTCCTCGAGAGTGGGGACGTGTGATGCGGGGTACTTCTTGGGTCACAGCAATGGTGTTAAAGAGCATTTCGAGGTCCAAGATGAAACGGGTGTTTTCCCCCAGGACGCCGCAGCATGCAAGGGCCTCACTGCTCCTGCAAGGGTGAAGCTTCTGGCTTTTCTCGAGTTGCTGTGGGGTCTTCTCGAGTTACAACGGGGACTACAGGGATCCACCCCAATGGCCCCAGGATAGGCCAGTCTCTGTTCGAGGGGCGAGGCACACCTGGGGATTCCTTCCCAATGGCGCCAAGTCCTCATTCCCCTTCTGGTGCTGAGGTTGCAGCCTGAGATTGCCTTCCCCATGTTGACATTTGTATTAGGATTCCCCTGGAGCCCGCAGAGTGGAGTCACGGCTCCTCTCGACTGGAAACGTGCACGGCCACTTTCCTTCCAGCTGCAGTAACAGTGTCCTGGTCCCTGTCCAATGGATACAGTGATCTATGGCTTGCGCTCGAGGGACCCTAGGGCTGTCACACGTGCCAGTGTGCTGAAGTCGAGCCTCGGGGTTACAGTCAGTCCTCGTCTTGCCCACAGACATGCATGGCTGCTTTACTACAGGGTACAGCAGTCGTGTCCGGCTCTCTGTCATACGGACAAAGGGATCTGTGGCTGGCACTCGAGGCACACCAGGGCTATCACCCGTGCCAGTGTGTCAGCAG
This sequence comes from Raphicerus campestris, assembly GCA_006410735.1. Classification (NCBI taxonomy): domain Eukaryota; kingdom Metazoa; phylum Chordata; class Mammalia; order Artiodactyla; family Bovidae; genus Raphicerus; species Raphicerus campestris. The sequence continues at coordinate 35,092 of SJYW01041008.1, read as the reverse complement.
TCGAGCCTCGGGGTCACACTCGAGGCAGTGCAGGGCAGTCAGGTTCATCAGGAATGCGCGAGGCATTTGGGGGTCTTGGGAATGATGGACCGACTCTTGATCCTCCTCCTGTCTCTGCTCGTTCGTGTGCCTCTTCTTGGGATGCCAGGGGAGAGCCGTGAACACTTTCCTGGCAGAGCAGAGATAGGGCCCGTTATCTGGAACTCAGCTGGGGGAAACGGGGCTCCTCTGGAGTCTTGACAGGACACTCGGGGTTCCTCTCTAGTGGAGACGAGTGGGCAGGGGAACTTCTTTGATCACACAAGAGTGTAAAGGAGACTTTCGATGTCTAGGAGGGAAGGGTTGATTTCCGCCAAGATGCCCTCGCGGACAAGGGCCTTACTCGACCTTCAGGGGAGAAGTTTCTTGTTTGTCTCGAGTGCCGGTGCGGTCCATTAGAGATACGACAGGACCCCCAGAAACCAGCCCTTGTGGCCACAGGAGAGGACATTCTCCATGCGAGCTGCGAGGCACCTGTGGGGATTCCTCGCGAGATGTCGCTGGGTCCTCAGTCCTCGTCTGGTGCTGAGGCTGGAGCCTGTGCTTGCCTCGCCCATGCTGACATAGGTCTTGGGGTTCCCCTGGAGCCCCCACAGGGGTGTCACTTCTCGTCTCGCCTAGAGACATGCACAGCCGCTTTTCTCCCCATTTTCAGCGACAGTGCAAGGATCCCTGTTGAGCGAATACAGGGATCAGTGTCTTGCCCTCGAGTTACCCTAGGGGTGTTACACGTGCCAATGTGCCAGAGTCGAGCCTCGGGGTGACCGTCGAGGCACTGCAGGGCAGTCAGTTTCATCTGGAGTGGACCAGGCATTTGGGGTCTTTGGCAAATGTGACCTGAGGCCTGAGGCTCTTCTGGACTCCCCTGGTGTGAGGGACTCCTCTTGGGATGCGAGGAGAGTACCAGGAATTCTTTCCAGATGGATCAGGGAAAGGGCCCCTCATCTGGAGCTGAGCATGTGAAAATCGAACTCATCTTGAGTCCGGAGGGACCCTCAGTGTTCCTCTCGAGTGGGGACGGGTGGGGCGGGGAACTTCTTGGGTCATAGCAAGGGTGTGAAGGAGCATTTCAATGTTCAAGGGGGAATGGGTGTTTTCCCCCGAAACGCCACAGCAGACCGGGGCCTCTCTCCGACAGCAAGGGAGAAGCTTATGATTTTTCTCAAGTTGCGGTGGGGGGGGTCCTCTCGAGTTATGTCGGGAACCACAGGGATCCGCCCCTCTGACTCGAGGAGAGGCCAGACTCCTTGTAAGGGGCCAGGCACATCTGTGGATTTCTCCCCAGTGGTTCCAAGTCCTAAGTCCCTTTCTGGTCCTGAGGCTGGAGCCTGAGATTGCCTAGCCCGTGCTGACATTTGTCTTGGGCTTCCCCTGGAGTCCGTACAGGGAGTCAGGCCTTGTCTAGACTGGAGACGTGTACGCTCGCTTTCCTCCCCAACTGCAGTAACAGTGTCCGGGTCCCTTTTGAGCGGATACAGGGATCTATGGCTTGTGCTGGTGGTACCCCTGTGCTGTCACATGTGCCAGTGTGCCGGAGTCGAGCCTCGGGTTACAGTCGAGGCAGTGCAGGGCAGTCAGGTTCATCTGAAGTGGACGAGGCATTTGGGGACTTGGGGAATGGTGCCCAACCTGTGAGACTCGTCCTGACTTTCCAGGTGCGAGCACCTCCTCTTGGGATGCGAGGGAAACACCGCAAAAACTTTACCGATGGGGCAGGGAAAGGGCCCATCATCTGGAGCTCAGCAGGGGAAAAACTGGCTGCTCTTGAGTCTTGGCAGGACACTTAGGGTTCCTCTCGAGTGGGGACGGGTGGAGCAAGGAACTTCTTGGGGCACAGCAAGGGTAGGAAGGAGCTTTTCGAGGTCCACAAGGGACGAGGTGAATTCCCCTGAGATGTCACTGCGGACAAGGGGCAAACCACACCTGCGGGGGAGAAGCTCCCGATTTTTCCCGAGTGTGGCGGGATCCTCTCGAGTTACGATGGGGACCCCAGGGACCCGCCCCTGTATCCTCATGAGAGGGCATTCTCAGTGCGAGTTGCAAGGTGCCTCTGGGGATTCCTCCCCAGTCATCGCCGGGTCCTCAGTCCTTGTCTGGTGCTGAGGTCGGAGCCTGAGATTTCCTTGCTCATGCTTTCATAGATCTTGAGGTTACTCTGGAACCCCCACACGGGAGTCAGGCCTCTTCTCGCCTGGAGACTTGCACAGTCTCTTTCTTCCCAACTGCAGTGGCAGTGTCCAGCTCCCTGTAAAGCAGACACAGTGATCTGTGGCTTGCCATCGAGGTACTCCAGGGCTGTCTCACATGCCAGTGTGTTGGAAGTCGAGCCTTGGGGTGACAGTCGAGACAGTGTAGGGCAGTCATGTTCGTCTGGAGCGGACGAGGCATTTAGGGATCTTGGGGAGTGGTGGTTGCACTCCTGAGGCTCCTCTCGACTCTCCTGATGCGAGGCCACCTCTTGGTAGCCACAGAGAACCTTTCCTGATGGAACAGGGAAAGAGCCCCTCATTGGGAGCTCAGCAGGGAAAAACAGGGCTTCTCTTGAGTCGCAGCAAGACCCTTGGGGTTCCTCTCGAGTGGGGTAAGTTGGGGCGGGGAACTTCCTAGGTCACAACAAGGTTATGAAGGAGGCTTTCGAAATCCACGAGAGAAAGGTTATTTCGCCCGAGATGCTGCAATGGACAAGGGATTCACAATCCCTGCAGGGGAGAAGCTTCTGGTTTATCATGAGTTGTGGCGGGGTCCTCTCAAGTTATGACGGGGACACCAGGGACCCGNGAAACACCGCAAAAACTTTACCGATGGGGCAGGGAAAGGGCCCATCATCTGGAGCTCAGCAGGGGAAAAACTGGCTGCTCTTGAGTCTTGGCAGGACACTTAGGGTTCCTCTCGAGTGGGGACGGGTGGAGCAAGGAACTTCTTGGGGCACAGCAAGGGTAGGAAGGAGCTTTTCGAGGTCCACAAGGGACGAGGTGAATTCCCCTGAGATGTCACTGCGGACAAGGGGCAAACCACACCTGCGGGGGAGAAGCTCCCGATTTTTCCCGAGTGTGGCGGGATCCTCTCGAGTTACGATGGGGACCCCAGGGACCCGCCCCTGTATCCTCATGAGAGGGCATTCTCAGTGCGAGTTGCAAGGTGCCTCTGGGGATTCCTCCCCAGTCATCGCCGGGTCCTCAGTCCTTGTCTGGTGCTGAGGTCGGAGCCTGAGATTTCCTTGCTCATGCTTTCATAGATCTTGAGGTTACTCTGGAACCCCCACACGGGAGTCAGGCCTCTTCTCGCCTGGAGACTTGCACAGTCTCTTTCTTCCCAACTGCAGTGGCAGTGTCCAGCTCCCTGTAAAGCAGACACAGTGATCTGTGGCTTGCCATCGAGGTACTCCAGGGCTGTCTCACATGCCAGTGTGTTGGAAGTCGAGCCTTGGGGTGACAGTCGAGACAGTGTAGGGCAGTCATGTTCGTCTGGAGCGGACGAGGCATTTAGGGATCTTGGGGAGTGGTGGTTGCACTCCTGAGGCTCCTCTCGACTCTCCTGATGCGAGGCCACCTCTTGGTAGCCACAGAGAACCTTTCCTGATGGAACAGGGAAAGAGCCCCTCATTGGGAGCTCAGCAGGGAAAAACAGGGCTTCTCTTGAGTCGCAGCAAGACCCTTGGGGTTCCTCTCGAGTGGGGTAAGTTGGGGCGGGGAACTTCCTAGGTCACAACAAGGTTATGAAGGAGGCTTTCGAAATCCACGAGAGAAAGGTTATTTCGCCCGAGATGCTGCAATGGACAAGGGATTCACAATCCCTGCAGGGGAGAAGCTTCTGGTTTATCATGAGTTGTGGCGGGGTCCTCTCAAGTTATGACGGGGACACCAGGGACCCGGCCCTGTGGCCTCAGGAGAGGCCAGTCTCTTTCCGAATTGCTAGGCACATGTGGGTATTCCTTCCGAGAGATCGCCGGGTTCTCAGTCCTTGTCAGGTGCTGAGGCCGGAGCCTGTGCTTGCCTCTCCCATGATGACATACGTCTTGGGGTTTCCCTGGAGCCCCCATTGGGGAGTCAGGCCTCATCTTGCTTGGGGATGTACACAGCAGCTTTCTTCCCCAACTACAGCAAAAGTGTCCGGGTCCCTGTCAAGCGGATACAGGGATCAGTGGCATGACCTCGAGGTACCCCAGGGCTATCACACTTGCCAGTGTGCTGAAGTTGAGCCTGGGTTACAGTCGACACAGTGCAGGACAGTCAGATTCATCTGGAGCGGACTAGGCATTTGGGGGTCTTGCAGAAATGTGACCCAACGCCTGAGGCTTCTCTGGACTCGCCTGGTGTGAGGTCCTCCTCTTGGGATGCGAGGGGGGAGCCAGGAACACTTTTCTGATGGAGCAGTGAAAGGGCCCCTCATCTGGAGCTGAGCATGGGAAAATGAAGCTCCTGTTGAGTCATGGCAGGACCCTCAGCAGTCCTCTCGAGTGGGAACGTGTGGGGCGGGGAAATTTCTTTGGTCACAGCAAGGGGGTCAAAGAGCATTTTGAGGTCCAAGAGGGAACAGGTGATTTCCCCCAGGACGCCGAAGCAGACAAGAGACTCACTCTGCCTGCAAAGGTGAAGCTTCTGGTTTTTTCCTGAGGTGCCACGAGGTCGTCTCGAGTTATGATGGGGACCACAGGGATCCACTCCTATAGCCCGTGGATAGGCCAGTCTCCGTGCGAGAGTTGAGGGGATTCCTCAACTGGGGATTCCTCCCCAGTGGCACCAAGTCCTCAGTCCCCTTCTGGTGCTGAGGTTGCAGCCTGAGATTGGCTCGCCATTGCTGACATTTGTATTCCGCTTCCCCTGGAGCCTGCAGAGTGTAGTCAGGTCTCGTCTCAACTGGAGATGTGCACGGGTGTTTTCCTTTGCAACTGCAGTAACAGTGTCTGGGTCCCTGTCTAGAGGATACAGGGTCTATGGCTTGAGCTCGTGGTACCTAGGGCTGTCACACGTGCCAGTGTGCCGGAGTCGAGCCTTGGGGTAACAGTCGAGGCAGTGCAGTGCAATCAAGTTCATCTGAATTGGACGAGGCATTTGGGGGTATTGGGGAATGGTGGCCCAACCTGTGAGACTACTCCTGACTTTCCAGGTGCGAACACCTCCTCTTGAGATGTGAGGGGAACACCGCGAAATCTTTCCCAACAGGGCAGGGAAAGGGCCCATCATCTGGAGCTCAGCAGGGGAAAAACGGGCTCCTGTTAAATCTTGGCGGGATCCTTGGGGTTCCTCTCGAGTGGGGACGGGTGGGGCGGGGAACTTTTTGGGTCATAGCAAGGGTGTGAAGCAGCTATTCGTGGTCCACAAGGGATGAGGTGAATTCCCCTGAGATACCGCAGTGGAGAAGGGCTAAACCCCGCCTGCAGGGGAGAAGCTTCTGATTTTTCTCGAGTTGCGGTGGGATCCTCTTGAGTTATGACAGGGACCCCAGTGACCCGCCCTTGTATCCTCAGGAGAGACCATTCTCAGTGCCATTTGCGAGGCTCCTCTGGGGATTCGTCCCCAGTCATCGACGGGTCCTCAGTCCTCGTCTGGTGCTGAGGTCGGAGCCTGAGATTTCCTTGCTCATGCTTTCATAGGTCTTGAGGTTACTCTGGAGCCCCCACACGGGAGTCAGGCCTCTTCTCGCCTGGAGACTTGCACTGTCTCTTTCTTGCCAACTGCAGCGGCAGTGTCTGGCTCCCCGTAAAGCAGACACAGGGATCTGTGGCTTGCCTTCGAGGAACACCAGGGCTGTCTCACGTGCCAGTGTGTTGGGAGTCGAACCTCGGGGTGACAGTCGAGACAGTGCAGGGCAGTCATGTTCATCTGGAGTGGACGAGGCATTTAGGAATCTTGGGGAGTGGTGGTCGCACACCTGAAGCTCTTCCTGACTCTCCTAATGCGAGACCACATCTTCGGGCCCGGGAAAACCTTTCCTGATGAAGCAGGGAAAGGGCCCCTCATCGGGAGCTCAGCAGGGGAAATCGGGGCTCCTCTTGAGTCGCAGCAGGACCCTCAGGGTTCCTCTCCAGTGGGGACAGTTGGGGTGGGAAACTTTGTAGGTCACAACAAGGGTATGAAGGAGCCTTTCAAGGTCCAAGAGGGAAGGGATGATTTCCCGCGAGATGCTGCAGCGGACAAGGGACTCACCCTCCATACAGGGGAGAAGCTTCTGGTTTTCTCAAGTTAAGGCAGGGCCCTCTCGAGTTATGACGGGGACCCCAGGGACCAACCGCGGTGGCCTCAGGAGAGGCCAGTCTCCATGCGAGTTGCATGGCACCTCTGGGGATCATTTCCAAGATGTTGCCGGGTCCTCAGTCTTCATTTGGTGCTGAGGGTGAAGCCTGTGCTTGCCTCGTCCATGATGACATAGGTCTTGGGGTTCCCCTGGAGCCCCCATAGGGGAGTCAGGCCTCGTCTCGCCTGGAGACGTGCACAGCCGCTTTCCTCCCCAACTGCAGCATCAGTGTCCCGGTCCCTGTCAAGTGGATACAGGGATCAGTGGCTTGCCCTCGAGGTACCCCAGGGCTATGACACGTGCCAGTGTGCCGGAGTCGAGTCTCGGAGTGACAGTCGAGGCACTGCAGGGCACTCAGGTTCATCTGAAGTGGATCAGGCATTTGGGGGACTAGGGGAAATGTGACTCGATTGCTGAGGCTCCTCTGGACTCGCCTGGTGTGAGGGCCTCCGCTTGGGATGCGAGGGGAGAGCCAGGAACCCTTTCCTGATGGAGCAGGGAAAGGGCCCCTCATCTTGAGCTGAGCATGGGAAAATGGAGCTGCTCTTGAGTCTCGGCAGGATCATCGGCGTTCCTCTCGAGTGGGGACGGGTGGGACGGGGAACTTCTTGGGTCACAGCAAGGGTGTGAAGTAGCATTTCGTGGTCCAAGAGGGAACGTGCATTTTCCTCCACGACGCCACAGCAGACAAGGGCCTCACTCTTCCTGCAAGGGAGAAGCTTAAGGTTTTACTCAAGTTGTGGTGGGGTCCTCTCGAGTTACGATGGGGACCACAGCGATCCGCCCCTGTGGCCCCAGGATAGGCCAGTCGCCATGAAAGGGGCGAGGCACATCTATGGATTCCTCCGCAATGGTGCCATGTCCTCAGACCCCTTCTGATGCTGAGGCTGCAGCCTGAGATTGCCTCGCCTGTGCTGACATTTCTATTGGGCTTCCCCTGGAGCCCGTAGAGGGGAGTCAGGCCTCGTCTCGACTGGAGACGTTCATGGCAGCTTTCCTTCCCAACTTTAGTAACAGTATCCGGTTCCCTGTCGATCAGATACAGGGATGTATGGCTTGCGCTGGAGGTAATCTAGAGCTGTCACACGTGCCAGTGTGCCGGAGTCGAGACTCAGGGTTAGAGTCGAGGCAGTGCAGGGCAGTCCGGTTCATCTGAAGTGGAGGAGGCATTTGGGGGTTTTGGGGAGTGGTCGGTGTACACCTGAGTCTCCTCCTGACTCTCCTGATGCAAAGCCAACTCTTGGGATGCGAGGGGAGCACCAGAAAACCTTTCCCGATGGAGCAGGGAAAGGGCCACTCATCTGGAACTCAGCAGGGGAAAACGGGGCTCCACTTTAGTCACAGCGGACCCTCGGATTTCCTCTCGAGTGGGGACGGCTGGGGCGGGAAATTTTGTAGGTCACAACAAGGGTGTGAAGGAGCCTTTCGAGGTCCAAGAGGGAAGGGATGATTTCCCCCGAGATGCTGCAGCGGACAAGGGACTCACCCTCCTTGCACAGGAGAAGCTTCTGGTTTTTCTCGAGTTATGGCGGGGTCCTCTAGAGTTAAGACGGGGACCCTAAGGACCCACCGCTGTGGCCTCAGGAGAGGCCAGTCTCCATGTGAGTTGCATGGCACCTGTGGGGATTATTCCCAAGAAGTCGCCGGGTNTAGGAATCTTGGGGAGTGGTGGTCGCACACCTGAAGCTCTTCCTGACTCTCCTAATGCGAGACCACATCTTCGGGCCCGGGAAAACCTTTCCTGATGAAGCAGGGAAAGGGCCCCTCATCGGGAGCTCAGCAGGGGAAATCGGGGCTCCTCTTGAGTCGCAGCAGGACCCTCAGGGTTCCTCTCCAGTGGGGACAGTTGGGGTGGGAAACTTTGTAGGTCACAACAAGGGTATGAAGGAGCCTTTCAAGGTCCAAGAGGGAAGGGATGATTTCCCGCGAGATGCTGCAGCGGACAAGGGACTCACCCTCCATACAGGGGAGAAGCTTCTGGTTTTCTCAAGTTAAGGCAGGGCCCTCTCGAGTTATGACGGGGACCCCAGGGACCAACCGCGGTGGCCTCAGGAGAGGCCAGTCTCCATGCGAGTTGCATGGCACCTCTGGGGATCATTTCCAAGATGTTGCCGGGTCCTCAGTCTTCATTTGGTGCTGAGGGTGAAGCCTGTGCTTGCCTCGTCCATGATGACATAGGTCTTGGGGTTCCCCTGGAGCCCCCATAGGGGAGTCAGGCCTCGTCTCGCCTGGAGACGTGCACAGCCGCTTTCCTCCCCAACTGCAGCATCAGTGTCCCGGTCCCTGTCAAGTGGATACAGGGATCAGTGGCTTGCCCTCGAGGTACCCCAGGGCTATGACACGTGCCAGTGTGCCGGAGTCGAGTCTCGGAGTGACAGTCGAGGCACTGCAGGGCACTCAGGTTCATCTGAAGTGGATCAGGCATTTGGGGGACTAGGGGAAATGTGACTCGATTGCTGAGGCTCCTCTGGACTCGCCTGGTGTGAGGGCCTCCGCTTGGGATGCGAGGGGAGAGCCAGGAACCCTTTCCTGATGGAGCAGGGAAAGGGCCCCTCATCTTGAGCTGAGCATGGGAAAATGGAGCTGCTCTTGAGTCTCGGCAGGATCATCGGCGTTCCTCTCGAGTGGGGACGGGTGGGACGGGGAACTTCTTGGGTCACAGCAAGGGTGTGAAGTAGCATTTCGTGGTCCAAGAGGGAACGTGCATTTTCCTCCACGACGCCACAGCAGACAAGGGCCTCACTCTTCCTGCAAGGGAGAAGCTTAAGGTTTTACTCAAGTTGTGGTGGGGTCCTCTCGAGTTACGATGGGGACCACAGCGATCCGCCCCTGTGGCCCCAGGATAGGCCAGTCGCCATGAAAGGGGCGAGGCACATCTATGGATTCCTCCGCAATGGTGCCATGTCCTCAGACCCCTTCTGATGCTGAGGCTGCAGCCTGAGATTGCCTCGCCTGTGCTGACATTTCTATTGGGCTTCCCCTGGAGCCCGTAGAGGGGAGTCAGGCCTCGTCTCGACTGGAGACGTTCATGGCAGCTTTCCTTCCCAACTTTAGTAACAGTATCCGGTTCCCTGTCGATCAGATACAGGGATGTATGGCTTGCGCTGGAGGTAATCTAGAGCTGTCACACGTGCCAGTGTGCCGGAGTCGAGACTCAGGGTTAGAGTCGAGGCAGTGCAGGGCAGTCCGGTTCATCTGAAGTGGAGGAGGCATTTGGGGGTTTTGGGGAGTGGTCGGTGTACACCTGAGTCTCCTCCTGACTCTCCTGATGCAAAGCCAACTCTTGGGATGCGAGGGGAGCACCAGAAAACCTTTCCCGATGGAGCAGGGAAAGGGCCACTCATCTGGAACTCAGCAGGGGAAAACGGGGCTCCACTTTAGTCACAGCGGACCCTCGGATTTCCTCTCGAGTGGGGACGGCTGGGGCGGGAAATTTTGTAGGTCACAACAAGGGTGTGAAGGAGCCTTTCGAGGTCCAAGAGGGAAGGGATGATTTCCCCCGAGATGCTGCAGCGGACAAGGGACTCACCCTCCTTGCACAGGAGAAGCTTCTGGTTTTTCTCGAGTTATGGCGGGGTCCTCTAGAGTTAAGACGGGGACCCTAAGGACCCACCGCTGTGGCCTCAGGAGAGGCCAGTCTCCATGTGAGTTGCATGGCACCTGTGGGGATTATTCCCAAGAAGTCGCCGGGTCCTCAGTCTTGATCTGGTGCTGAGGGTGGAGCCTGTGCTTGCTCGCCCATGAAGACATAGGTCTTGGGGTTCCCCTGGAGCCCCCATAGGAGAGTCAGGCCTCGTCTTGCCTGGAGACGTGCACAGCCGCTTTCCTCCCCAACTGCAGCATCAGTGTCCAGGTCCCTGTCGAGTGGATACAGGGATCAGTGGCTTGCCCTCGAGATACCCCAGGGCTATGACACATGCCAGTGTGCCGGAGTTGAGTCTCGGAGTGACAGTCGAGGCACTGCAGGGCACTCAGGTTCATCTGGAGTGGATCAGGCATTTGGGGGACTTGGGAAAATGTGACTCGATTGCTGAGGCTCCTCTGGACTCGCCTGGTGTGAGGGCCGCCTCTTGGGATGCAAGGGGAGAGCCGGGAACCCTTTCCCGATGGAGCAGGTAAAGGGCACCTCATCTGGAACTGAGCATGGGAAAATGGAGCTCCTCTTGAGTCGCAGCGGGACCCTCAGCGATCCTCTCGACGTGTGGGCCTGGGAACTTCTTGGGATTCAGCAAGGGTGTGAAGGAGCCTTTCCAGGTCCAAGAAGGACGGGCTGAATTCCCCCGTGATGCCCCCACGGACAAGGGCCTCACACCACCTGCAGAGGAGAACTTTCTGTTTTTTCTTGAGTTGCCCCGGGGTCATCTCGAGTTGTGAGACCCCAGTGACTCGCCTCTGTGCCCTGTGGAGAGGCCAGTCTCTGTGCATGTTGCGAGGCTACTCTGGGGATTCCTCCACTGTCGTCGCCGGGTTCTCAGTCCTCGTCTAGTGCTGAGGCCAGAGCCTGAGCTTTCCTCGCCGAGATGACATAGGTCTTGGGGTTCCCCTGGAGTGCCCTCAGGGGATTCAGGCCTCGTCTCGCCCATAGACGTGCAGGCCCGCTTTTCTCTGAGGTGCAGCAGCCTTGTCCGGCTCTCTTTTGAGCGGCCAAAGGGATCTGTGGCTTTCACTGGAGGTACCCCAGGGCTATCACACGTTCCAGGGTGTCTGCAGTCGAGCCTCGGGGCAGAAGTTGAGGCAGAGCAGGGCAGGCAGGTTCATCTGGAGTGAACGAGGCATTTGGGGTTCTTGGGGAAAGGTGACCAGAGGCCTGAGACTCCTGTGGCCTCGCTTGGTGTGAGGGACTCCTCTTGGTATGCGAGGGGAGAGCTGGGAACCCTTTCCTGACGGAGCAGGGAAAGGATCCCTTATCTGGAGCTGAGCAGGGGAAAATGGAGATCCTCTTGAGTCGTGGTGAGACCCTCAGCGGTCCTCTCCAGTGGGGATGGGTGGGGCAGGAACTTCTTGGGTCAGAGAAAGGGTTTGAAGAAGCCTTTCGAAGTCCAAGATTGAAGGGTAATTTCCTCCGTGATGCAGCAGCAGACAAGGCACTCACCCTCCCTGCAGGGGAGAAGCTTCTGGTTTTTCTCGACTTGCGGCAGGGTCCTCTCGAGTTATGACGGGGACCCCAGGGACCCGCTCCTGAGGCCTCAGGATAACCCAGACTCCATGCGATTTGATATGCACCTCTGCGGATTCCACCCCAGACGTCGCCGGGTGCTCAGGCCTCGCCTGGTGCTGAGGCCGGAGCCTGTGCTTGCCTCTCCCATGCTGACATAGGTCTTGGAGTTCCCCAGGAGCCCCCACAGGGGAGTCAGGCCTCATCTCGCCTGGAGACTTGGAGAGCCACTTTCTTCCCCAACTGCCGGAACAGTGTCCAGGTCCCTGTGGAGAGGATACAGGGATCAGTGGCTTGTCCTCGAGGTACCCCAGGGCTATATCAAGGGCCAGTGTGCTGGCGTCAAGCCTCGTGGTGACAGTCGAGGCCGTGCAGGGCAGTCTGGTTCATCTGGAGTGGACGAGGCATTTGGGGGCCTTGGAAAAAGGTGGCCCAAACTGTGAGACTCCTCGCTACTCTCCAGTTGCGAGCACCACCTCTTGACATGCGAGGGGAACACAGTGAAACCTTTCCCGTCGGAGCAGGGAAAGAGATCCTCATCTTGAGATCAGCAGGAGAAAACGGGGCTCCGCTTGAGCTTTGGCGGGACCCTCGGGGATCCTCTCGAGTGAGGACGGGTGGGGCGGAGAAATTCTTGGGTCTCAGCATGGGTGTCAAGGAGCCATTCGATGTCCACAGGAGTCGAGGTGAATTCTTCTGAGATGCCGCCACGCAAAAGGGCCACACCACGCCTGTAGTGGAGGAGCATCCAGTTTTTCTCGAGTTGCGGTGCTGTCCTCTGGAGTTATGGCAGGGACCCCAGGGACCCGCCCCTGTATCCTCAGGGGAGGCCATTCTCAGTGCGAGTTGCAAGGCGCCTCTGGGGATTCTTCCCTAGACGTAGCTGGGTTGTCAGTCCTCGTCAAGTGCTGAGGTCAGAGCCTGAGATTTCCTCGCTCATGCTTTCATAGGTCTTGAGGTTACTCTGGCGCCCCCAGAGGGGAGTCAGGCCTCGTCTCGCTTGGAGACTTGCACGGCCTCTTTCTTCCCCTACTGCACCAACAGTGTCTGGCTCCCCGTCAAGCGGACACAGGGATCTGTGGCTTGCCATCGAGGTAATCCAGGGCTCTCTCATGTGCCAGTGATTCGAAGTCGAGCCTCGGGGTAACATTCGAGACAATGCAGGGCAGTCAGGTTCATCTGGAGTGGACGAGGCATTTGGGGATCTTGGGGAGTGGTGATATGACACCTGAGGCTCCTTCCGACTCTCCTGATGCGACGCCACCTCTTGGGATGCAAGGGGAACTCCGGAAAACCTTTCCCGATGGAGCAGGGAAAGGGCCCCTCATCTGGAGCTCAACAGGGGAAAACGGGGCTCCTCTTGAGTGGTGTCGGGACCCTCGGGGTTCCTCTCGAGTGGGGACGGATCTAGCAGGGAACTTCCTAGGTCACAACAAGGGTATGAAGAAGACTTTTGAGGTCCAAGAGGGAAGTGGTGATTTCCCCTGAGATGCTGCAGCAGACAAAGGACTAACACTCCCTGCAGGGGAGAAGCTTCTTGTTTTTCTCGAGTGGCGGTGGCGTCCTCTCGAGTTACGACGGGGACCCCAGGGACCCGCCCATGTGTCCTCAGGAGAGGCCATTCTCAGTGTGACTTGTGAGGCACCTCTTGGGATTCCTCTACAGTCGTCGCCTGGTCCTCAGTCCTCGTCTGGTACTCAGGCCGGAGCCTGTGTTTGCCTCGTCCATGGTGACATAGGCCTTGGAGTTCCCCTGGAGCCCCAACAGGGGAGTCAGTCCTCGTCTCGCCTGCAGACGTGCACAGCCGCTTTCCTCCCCAACTGCAGCATCAGTGTCCAGGTCCCTGTCGAGTGAATATGGGGATCAATGTCTTGTCCTCGAGGTACCCCAGGGCTATCACAAGGGCCAGTGTGCTGGAGTCCAGCCTCGGGGTGACACTCGAGGCCGTGCAGGCCAATCAGGTTCATCTGAAGTGGACGAGGCATTTGAGCGTCGTGGGGAATGGTGGCGCAACCTGTGAGACTCCTCCCGACTCTCCAGGTGTGAGCACCTCCTCTGGGGATGCAAGGGGAACACCGTGAAACCTTTCCCGTCGGAGCCAGGAAAGGGCCCCTCATCTGGATCTCAGCAGGGGAAAATGGGGCTCCTCTTGGTTCTTGGCGGGACCTTTGGGGTTCCTCTCGAGTGGCGACGTGTGGGCCTGGAAACTTCTTGGGTCTCAGCAAGGGTGTGAAGGAGCCTTTCCAGGTCCAAGAAGGACGGGGTGAATTTCCGGTGACACCGCCACGGACAAGGGCCTCACATCTCCTGCAAGGGAGAAGCTTCTGTTTTTTCTTGAGTTGCCCCGGGGTCATCTTGAGTTGTAATTGAGACCCCAGGGACTCGCCTCTGTGCCCTGTGGAGAGGCCAGTCTCTGTGCATGTTGCGAGGCTACTCTGGGGATTCCTCCACTGTCGTCGCCGGGTTCTCAGTCCTCGCCTAGTGCTGAGGCTGGAGCCTGAGCTTTCCTCGCCGTGATGACATAGGTCTTCGGGTTCCCCTGGAGCGCCCTTAGGGGAGTCAGGCTTCGTCTCGCCCATAGATGTGCAGGCCTGCTTTTCTCCAGGGTGCAGCAGCCTTGTCCAGCTCTCTTTTGAGCGGCCAAAGGGATCTGTGGCTTGCACTGAAGGTACCCTAGGGCTATCACACGTTCCAGGGTGTCTGCAGTCGAGCCTCGGGGCGGAAGTCGAGGCAGGGCTGGGCAGTCAGGTTCATCTGGAGTGGACGAGGCATTTGGGATTCTTGGGGAAAGGTGACCAGAGGCCTGAGGCTCCTGTGGCCTCGTTTGGTGTGAGGGACTCCTCTTGGGATGCGAGGGGAGAGCTGGGAAACCTTTCCCGATGGAGCAGGGAAAGGACCCGTCATCTAGAGCTGAGCAGGGGAAAATGGAGATCCTCTTGAGTCTTGGCAGGACCCTCGGCGGTCCTTCTCTATTAGGACGGGTAGGGAGAGAACTTCTTGGGTCACAGCAAGGGTTTGAAGGAGTCTTTTGAGGTCCAAGATGGAAGGTGATTTCCCCCGTGATGCTGCAGCGGACAAGGCACTCATGCACCCTGCAGGGGGAAGCTGCTGGTTTTTCTCTATTTGCGGCGGGGTCCTCTCAAATTATGACGGAGAACCCAGGGAAAAGCTGCTGTGGCCTCTGCAGAACCCAGACTCCATGCGACTTGATAGGCACCTCTGCGGATTCCACCTCAGAGGTCGCTGGGTGCTCATGCCTCGTCTGGTGCTGAAGCTGGAGCCTGTGCTTGCCTCTCCCATGTGGACATAGGTCTTGGAGTTCCCCAGGACCCCCCATAGGGGAGTCAGGCCTCGTCTCGCCTGGAGACGTGCACAGCTGCTTCCTTCCCAACTGCAGGAACAGTGTCCAGGTCCCTGTGGAGAGGATACAGGGATGAGTGGCTTGTCCTCGAGGTACCCCAGGGCTATAACAAGGGCCAGTGTGCAGGAATCGATCCTGTGGTGACAGTCGAGGACGTGCAGGGCAGTCAGGTTCATCTGAAGTGGAGGAGGCATTTGGGGGCCTTGGAGAAAGGTGGCCCAAACTGTGAGACTCCTCGCTACTCTCTAGTTGCGAGCACCACCTATTGACATGCGAGGGGAACACCGTGAAACCTTTCCTGTCGGAGCAGAGAAAGAGATCCTCATCTTGAGCTCAGCAGGGGAAAATGGGGCTTCACTTGAGCCTTGGCGGGACCCTCGGGGTTCCACTCAAGTGGGGACGGGTGGGGCGGGGAAATTCGTGGGTCACAGCATGGGTGTCAAGGAGCCATTCGAGGTCCACGGGGGTCGAGGTGAATTCTTCTGAGATGCCGCCACGCAAATGGGCCACACCACGTCTGTAGTGGAGGAGCTTCTGGTTTTTCTCGAGTTGCGGTGGTGTCCTCTGGTGTTATGGCAGGGACCCCAGGGACCCGCCCCTGTATCCTCAGGGGAGGCCATTCTCAGTGCGAGTTGCAAGGCGCCTCTGGGGATTCTTCCCTAGACGTAGCTGGGTTGTCAGTCCTCGTCTAGTGCTGAGGTCAGAGCCTGAGTGTTCCTCGCTCATGCTTTCATAGGTCTTGAGGTTACTCTGGCACCCCCAGAGGGGAGTCAGGCCTCGTCTCGCTTGGAGACTTGCACGGCCTCTTTCTTCCCCAACTGCAGCAGCAGTGTCCGGCTCCCCGTCAAGCNGTAGCTGGGTTGTCAGTCCTCGTCTAGTGCTGAGGTCAGAGCCTGAGTGTTCCTCGCTCATGCTTTCATAGGTCTTGAGGTTACTCTGGCACCCCCAGAGGGGAGTCAGGCCTCGTCTCGCTTGGAGACTTGCACGGCCTCTTTCTTCCCCAACTGCAGCAGCAGTGTCCGGCTCCCCGTCAAGCGGACACAGTGATCTGTGGCTTGCCATCAAAGTAATCCAGGGCTGTCTCATGTGCCAGTGTCGTGAGTCGAGCCTCGTGGTGACAGTCAAGCCCGTGCCGGGCAGCCAGTTTCATCTGGAGTGGATGAGGCATTTGGGGGTCTTGGACTATGGTAGCCCAATCTGTGAGACTCCTCCCGACTCTCCAGGTGTGAGCACCTCCTCTTGGGAGGAGAGGGGAACACTGCGAATCCGTTCCCGATGGAGCAGGGAAAAGGCCCCTCACCTGGAACTCAGCAGGGGAAAACTGGGCTGCTCTTGAGTCTTTGCAGGACCCTCGAGGTTCCTTTCAAGTGGGGACGGGTAGAGCGTGGAATTTCTTGAGTCACATCAGGGATGTGAAGGAGCCTTTCGAAGTCCACGCGGGGCTGGGTGAATTCCCCGTAGATGCCGCCATGGACAAGGGCCACACCACGTCTTCAGTGGAGAAGGTTCCGTTTTTTTTCGAGTTTTGTTGGGATCCTCTCAAGTGACGACGGGGACCCCAGGGACCCGCCCCTGTATCCTCAGGAGAGGCCATTCTCAGTGCGAGTTGCAAGGTGCCTCTGGGAATTCCTTCCCAGTCATCGCCGGGTACTGAGTCCTAGACTGGTGCTGAAGTAGGAGCCTGAGATTTCCTCGCTCATGCGTTCATATATCTTGAGGATACTCTGGAGCCCTCATAGGGGAGTCAGGCCTCGTCTCATCTGGAGACTTTCACGGCCTCTTTCTTCCCCAACTGCAGCATCAGTGACCGGCTCCCTGTCAAGGGGACACAGCGATCTNATGATGGTGTGCTATTTATTTTAGTATTGCCAAAGTTTAAGCCCACTGTTTACAAATGGTAGTCAGTGACAAAATTCTTCAAAATATCATAGAAGAAAAGGTAAATAAGAAACACCCTACAATCTGATACCTTGCATTTTTACCCAGAAGAAAAAAAATGTATATGTATGTATCTCTAAGATAAGTGTATGAACCTCTTTCTCCATTATCTCATGAAATTCAGTATACCAACTGAAAGAAAAAAAAAGAAACGTGCAATCTAAAAGTTAAAAGTTACGTTTTATTCAGCAAACATTCTAAAGATATGCCCAGGAGACAAGACATTCAAATCATTGTAAGAGGCTGCTCCAAAGATGCAAGAGGGGAGGACATGTAGGAGCTTTTGCAACAAAGACCAAGTAGTCAGAACATCAAAAGATTACTGTTAATTAAAGAAAACCAGACATCTCAAGTTAAGAAATTTAGTGCTTTCCTTTGTATGGGAAGATGCAAGAGTGGGCTCACTGAAATCATCCTTTTGATATGCACCTCAGCTCTCTGGGGCCAGTGTCCTATGTTTTTTCATCTTGAGTTCCCTTAAGGCTCATCTTTCCATGGCTTTAATGTGATGGCTTGATGACTGCAACACCCTTTTTTTTTTTTTCTGTTAGGCAATAATTTTTCATTCACAAGTATCTTTAGTTTCATGCAACAAGATGTGATTTTCAGATTTTATTTTTTCACATTTGCGTTTAAACTTGTAACAACAAAATGGTAAAAAAAAAATATCTAAATAGATGAGAAAAAAAGGAATACCAAATACATTAGCCACAATCTGACTTCTAAAGAAAGCAGCAGAGATCGTTTCAAATCCAACCTTTCCACATGTTCTACTTGGTTCGACAGAGACCAGAGAAGATATTGGTACTGAAACATGTTTGAAAACTGAAGAAATTATTATCAAAAAGTAATTGAGTAATTATGCATAAGAGAATGACTAACTTAATTAAAGACAACTTTATTGTAGAAGAAGGCAATGGCACCCCACTCCAGTACTCTCGCTTGGAAAATTCCATGGACAGAAGAGCCTGGTAGGCTGAAGGCCATGGGGTCACTAAGAGTCGAATATGATTGAGCGACTTCACTTTCAACTTTATAGAGTGGATAAAATGGTGAAGATCCAGAGAATGAGTGGAGTGACCTGAGATGAAAAAGAATGTTCTTATATTGGGAGTGGAACTAACAGAGAGATGGTAGGACAAGCCCCAGAAATTAACAAATTTGCACATATATTGCTGATAAGGCAATAATAAACAAATGTAGAGATTTTTACAATTTAATATGAGAAAAACACTTTAAAATGACCAAGAGATTTGAGTAGGCACTTAACAAAGAGAAAAATCTAAGTTGTCTGTGAACTAATGAAAATAGCCCAGTCTCAATAATAATAGGGAAACGTATAGTAAAACATCAATGACATATTACAACATACAGCAGATAAGCAAAGACTAAGAAATGTATTTTCCAGGGTGGGTTAGTATATAGAGCAGCTAAAAAGCTCTCATTCCTTGCNGAACTAATGAAAATAGCCCAGTCTCAATAATAATAGGGAAATGTATAGTAAAACATCAATGACATATTACAACATACAGCAGATAAGCAAAGACTAAGAAATGTATTTTCCAGGGTGGGTTAGTATATAGAACAGCTAAAAAGCTCTCATTCCTTGCTGGAGAAGTGTAGGAATGGGGGAGGAAGTGGAAATGGTTAAAACTGGTTTGGAAAATATTTGGCACTTTCTAATAGAGTTGAAAATTTGATAATAGTAACTCAGCAATTTTATCTTACATTTTTACAAAAAAAAATGCACATATGTCCACAATAAATATTCACAGCAGCTTTATTTATAGTAGCTCAAAGTGAGAAAACCAAATGCTCATTAATAATAGATCTAAAAATATACATACCACTGAACTTATTTACAAAACAGAAAAAACTCACAGACATAGAAAACAAACTTATAATTACCAAAGGGGAAATGAAAAGGGAGGAATAAATTAAGAGGCTGATATTAAGAGACTACACACTACAATACATAAAATAGATAAACAAAAGGGTCCTATTGTATTACATAGGGAGCTACACTCAATATTTTGTAATAAGCTATTGTTTTTGACACCAGGCTTGCTCTGCTCCCTGCATGACAGGCCAATGAATCCAAAGACGAGGTGTTGAGGCAGGGAATATGATTTTATTCAGAAAGCTGGCTGGCCAAGAAGATGGTAGACTAACCATCTTGTCAGGGTCTAGGTTTCAGGTTTTTTTATGGATCAGAGATGCGATGAGGGAGATGAGGAAACAGTAATAAAGCCCATTAACTTGCAAATATCTCCTAGAATGGCAACTCTTAGGAAAGGGGTGTGTTAATTTCTTTCTTCCTGCCATCCGTAGGTGGACAGGGTCCTGGACAAAGGTGCTTTGACTTAACAGACAGACAGAGGAGCAGGATTCCCGTAGGCAGGACATTATGTATGATTACAATAACATAAGTGGGAAAAAAAAGGGTTAAAGTCGAAGAAACATTTAGTATGGAAGAGTCAATTTTGACTCTTCCCTTTGACACTGAATAACCTAAAACACACACACACACACATACCTAGACAATGTACTAAAAAGCAAAGACCACTTTACCTACAAAGGTCCATATAGTCAAAGCTTATAGTTTTCCCAGTAGTTATGTACAGATGTGAGAGTTGGTCCATAAAGAAAGCTAAAAGTGAAAGTGTTAGATGCTCAGTCATGTCTGACTCTTTGCCACCCCATGAACTGTAGCTCCCCAGGCTCCTATGCCCATGTGATTTTCCAGGCAAAAATACTGGAATGGTTTACTGTTCCCTTCTCCAGGGGATAGCTCCAACCCAAGTATCAAAGCTAGGTCTCCTGCACTGCAGGCGGATTCTTTACCATCTGAGCCACAAGGAGAAAACTGAGTGCTGAAGAACTGATGCTTTCTAATTGTGGTGCTAGAGAAGACTCTTGAGAGTCCCTTGGATAGCAAGGAGATCAAACCAGTCAATCCTAAAGGAAATCAACCCTGATTATTCATTGGAAGGACTGATGCTGAAGCTCCAGTACTTTTGCCACCTCATACAAAGAGCCAACTCACTGGAAAAGACTCTGATACTGGAGAAAATTGAAAGTAGGAGGAGGAAAGGGTGGTAGAGGATGAAATGCTTAGATAACATCACCAATTCAATGGATATAAATCTGAGAAAACTCTGGGAGATAGCAAAAGACAGGGAAGCCTGGCATGCTGCATTCCATAGGGTTGCAAAGAGTTGGACACAAGTTAGCCACTGAACAACAAAATCAACAACACAGATATAAATATATATATATATGTGTGTGTGTGTGTGTGTGTGTGTGTAATAAATATATCCTGCTGCTGATGCTGCTGCTAAGTCGCTTTAGTCGGGTCCAACTCTGTGCGACCCCATAGATGGCAGCCCACCAGGCTCCGCCGTCCCTGGGATTCTCCAGGCAAGAACACTGGAGTGGGGTGCCATTTCCTTCTCCAACGCATGAAAGTGAAAAGTGAAAGGGAAGTCGCTCAGTCATGTCCAACTCTTAGTGACCCCGTGGACTACAGCCTACCAAGCTCCTCCATCCATGGGATTTTCAAGCAAGAGTACTGGAGTGGGGTGCCATTGCCTTCTCCAAAATATATAGTATATATATATAGTATATATGTATATATAACTTAATTGCTATCCTGTACACCTGAAACTAAGATGACATTGTAAATCAACTATACTTCAACATAAATAAATAAATAGAAAACTGGATCATCAAAATTAGCCCCTAACCACTTCTTAATTCATAAGAAGCAAACCCAGTTCTTTCAATTAAAAAATTAATTATCCAAAAATCTAAATATATTGTTAATTTCAAAATTGGAAAAAAACATTATGTGGACCTCCTTGCAAATCATCATTCAATAAATAAATAAATTTAAGTTTGAAGAAAGATGAAAAGTACAAATAGGTCTATGATCAATGTACTTATCTCTCCTCTCCAGTTGGTATTGTAATTACTTAAACTATAGGATGAAGCCTCTCCAATACTGACAGGGTATGACATAGGTTAAAAAGACAAATATGATCTGATCAGGATAATAAAGGGAAGTTGATAGTTTTTCTCCTTCTTATACACCTGAAAGAAAATTGACAGATTTTAGTTTCTGTCTTCCCACCTCCATTCCACCCAAGTGAAATGCAAAAGAAAATATATTACTAAAGTTTGATTTTCCCATTTATAATAAATCCATAAAATATTTATGCACTCATTACAAAAGTAAGAAAATGAAAAAGCAAAATTAAAATCTGAGTAAGAAAAATTCGTTCTGTGGAGGCAGGTAAGAAGAATACTTTCTGATCAAACATTGAGTAGAAATTGTTCTATAACTGATCCTGGATCTTTGTTTTATGTTTGAGATAGTCATATTATATAGTTCTTATATAAGTAAGGAGGTAATCTATATCAACAAAATGCCACCTTTTATAATAGTATATTTTAGAAATCACCTTCTTGCATGAAATCATTATTCAAGAGTAGATACAAGGCAAAAAATAAAATAGATACATGGAAAAATAAAAGCAATTTCACTTTAGTTGTTCTTTACAGGAAGCAATTAAAGATGTTTAAATCAATACACATAACAGACACAGAGTAAAACCTCATTAATTGTGCAAAGATGAGGCAGTAATCATTATGAAAGAAGAAAAAGGAGAAAAGCTAGTGTTTCCTTCTAGAAAAAAATAATGGCTCCATCTAACATTTAAAGTTCAATTATCTGAAAATGAGTTTAGTTCTTTAATATACTATAGCAGCAGTTTGGAAGGGAAAAGCTATGTTTTTTAACTACTGCTTTCAATGGGTTCTAAAAGTTGAGCTCTATCAAAGATTTAACAGCTTGAAATGTTAATAGATGAGAATACAATTGAAGTAAATAAAATTTGTTTTTCCATCACAGATTTCATAGGGGAAGGTGTTTCAGAAACAATTATGACCGCAGCTTTCAAATAACAATAATGCAGGGTGGCAGATGGAACACCTGCTAAGCTGCAAAGTCAAGATAAACTTTGGCACCATGAAAACCATGGCTTGAAAAAATGAGAAATAACATAAAGGTGGCAACTACTCTGGCAATAATTTACATATTGTGTTTTTGTGTGTATATTATGTGCATATGGATAGGAAGACAGTTTCCTCTCAAATATTTATGGACACACAAACATCCCAGTCAGCTTAAATTATGCATTTCTGCATATCCACTTTAAATAAACAGACATCAAGCAGCAACCCTTTCCTTAGGTATAAAATATTTCATATCCAGAATTAGGGAGCACCAGGCTATACATTCGGAGAAGGCAATGACACTCCACTCCAGTAACTTTTGCCAGAGTCGGACACGACTGAAGTGACTTAGCAGCAGCAGCGGCAGGCTATACATTAGCCAAGGCTTCCTAAGGCAAGCAGGGGTATTTTTATAAAGAGAAATGACTCTAACCCCAAACTACTGAAGTCCTTGGTGCTGAAACACATAAGGTCCAGAATATATCCATTGTTAGAATTCAGTGTGCACTGTTTCTCCATTTACCCCACTTTGGATCAGAAAGAACTGACTTGTCAAGCTTCATCATAAGGAAGCTGACTTATCCAGTGATCTCACGTATCATAGTTTCCAATAATCTAACTTCAGAAAATTTAAGACAAAATGCACAAAGTAAGAACTTATGATGACATGTCTGTGTATATATACCACTCTCATCAATTAAAATATTTTCTTTCAAAATAATGAGTTTCAATTAATCATGATGAAATTACAAGGATTAAAATTCATATCTACTAGAGTACGGCTTTCCTTACTAATAAAAATATGTGTTTCCTTCAGTATAGTACCATGTCCATATCAAATAGATAACCAAAATGCCCTTCTGTATAAGTTACACATATTTTGTGCATGCTAAATCACTTCAGTCATGCCCAGCTCTTTGTAACCCCATGGACCGTNTAAAATATTTTCTTTCAAAATAATGAGTTTGAACTAATCATGATGAAATTATAAGGATTAAAATTCATATCTACTAGAGTACAGCTTTCCTTATTAATAAAAATATGTGTTTCCTTCAGTATAGTACCATGTCCATATCAAATAGATAACCAAAATGCACTTCTGTATAAGTTACACATATTTTGTGCATGCTAAATCACTTCAGTCATGCCCAGCTCTTTGTGACCCCATGGACCGAAGTCACCCATGCTCCTCTGTCCATGAAATTCTCCAGGCAAAAATACTGAAGTGAGTTGCCATNCCTTCTGTATAAGTTACACATATTTTGTGCATGCTAAATCACTTCAGTCATGCCCAGCTCTTTGTAACCCCATGGACGGAAGTCACCCATGCTCCTCTGTCCATGAAATTCTCCAGGCAAAAATACTGAAGTGAGTTGCCATGCCCTCCTACAGTGGATCTTCCTGACCCAAGGACTGAATCTGTGTCTCTTATGTCTCCTGCATTGGCAAGAGGGTTCTTTACCACTACCTTCACATGGGAAGCCCACCTTATGCATATACAAATATACATATATATTACACATGTGCTTTCATGTGTTATATTTGAATATCCTTTCATGTGTTGTGTGCTGTGCTGAGTCACTCAGTCATGCCCTACACTTGTGACCCCATGGACTGTAGCCTGCCAGGCTCCTCTGTCCATGGAATTTTCCAGGCAAGAATGCTGGAGTGGGTTGCCATGCCCTCCTCCAGGGGATCTTCCTAACCTAGGGACTGAAACCAGGTCTCCCACATTGCAGGTGGATCCTTTACCATCTGAGCCACCAGGAAGCCCATATGTTTATCATTTTGACATTGTTTGTTTTGAAGTGATTGCTACAGTTTTTGCCCATTTTACTACTCATTCTATGCCTTTCTCCTATTGTAGAAATTTTAAAAGGTATATTCAAGAGATTAAAATAAGAAGTTATGCTTGGCTTCTTAGGATACTAGTAATAAGATTGAAATTTAATACTATACAAATGACCTTATGAGGCAGGCAGACTTGGACGAACAGAGAGCACTACCAGGGGAGAGGGGTATATGATGGAGTGTAGTACTGATTAAATTAAGATGCTGCTGGCGTCCTTTATCCTCCATTTATCAAATTTCCCCTTCACTGAAGGTGCAGACAATTTATTCAAAGTGTCGCCTAAGTCTTAACACTGTACTTCAACTAGCTACATGTCTAATGGCCACACTGTAGAATGATTTACTCACGTACTTGCTCAGTTGCTTCAGTCATTTCCAACTCTTTCCTACCCTATGGATGGTAGCCCACCAGGCTTCTCTGTCCATTGAATTATCCAGGCAAGAATACTGGAGTGAGTAGCCATTCCTTTCTCCAGGGGATCTTTCCTACCTGGAGGATTGAACCTGCCTCTCCTGCATTTCAGGTGGAGTTTTTTTGCACTAAGCCACCAGGGATGCTCATAGAATCAATTNGTTCTTTACCACTACCTTCACATGGGAAGCCCACCTTATGCATATACAAATATACATATATATTACACATGTGCTTTCATGTGTTATATTTGAATATCCTTTCATGTGTTGTGTGCTGTGCTGAGTCACTCAGTCATGCCCTACACTTGTGACCCCATGGACTGTAGCCTGCCAGGCTCCTCTGTCCATGGAATTTTCCAGGCAAGAATGCTGGAGTGGGTTGCCATGCCCTCCTCCAGGGGATCTTCCTAACCTAGGGACTGAACCCAGGTCTCCCACATTGCAGGTGGATCCTTTACCATCTGAGCCACCAGGGAAGCCCATATGTTTATCATTTTGACATTGTTTGTTTTGAAGTGATTGCTACAGTTTTTGCCCATTTTACTACTCATTCTATGCCTTTCTCCTATTGTAGAAATTTTAAAAAGTATATTCAAGAGATTAAAATAAGAAGTTATGCTTGGCTTCTTAGGATACTAGTAATAAGATTGAAATTTAATACTATACAAATGACCTTATGAGGCAGGCAGACTTGGACGAACAGAGAGCACTACCAGGGGAGAGGGGTATATGATGGAGTGTAGTACTGATTAAATTAAGATGCTGCTGGTGTCCTTTATCCTCCATTTATCAAATTTCCCCTTCACTGAAGGTGCAGACAATTTATTCAAAGTGTCGCCTAAGTCTTAACACTGTACTTCAACTAGCTACATGTCTAATGGCCACACTGTAGAATGATTTACTCACGTACTTGCTCAGTTGCTTCAGTCATTTCCAACTCTTTCCTACCCTATGGATGGTAGCCCACCAGGCTTCTCTGTCCATTGAATTATCCAGGCAAGAATACTGGAGTGAGTAGCCATTCCTTTCTCCAGGGGATCTTTCCTACCTGGAAGATTGAACCTGCCTCTCCTGCATTTCAGGTGGAGTTTTTTTGCACTAAGCCACCAGGGATGCTCATAGAATCAATTATATCCCATCAAAAGATATGTTAAAATTCCTGCCTTGGTGCTTGTGAGCGTTACCTTTTTTTGGAAACAGGGTCTTTGCAGGTGCATTTAAGATATTAATTAAGATGAGGTCATACTTGTCATATACTGGTCATTCCTTTCTCCAGGGGATCTTGCTGAGCCAGTGATTCAACCTGGGTCTCCTGCATTGTGGGCAGACTTTACTATCTGAGCCACCAGGGAAGCCCATACTGGTCATATTGGGCCCATAATCAATAATATTTTTGTCTTTATGGGAAGAATAGAAGAGGCATAAAAAGACAGGCACACAGAGACACAGAGGGAAGACAATGCGAGCACATGGGGAGAATGTCAGCGTGCAACAGAGGCAGAGACAGGAATGATGTATCTACAGACAAATGTTGCCAAAAACAGCAGAAGCTGAAAGAAAGACATGAAAGAGATGCTCTTCTGGAAACTTTAAAGAGAGAGCCAGGCTCTGACATTTGATTTGAAACTTCTAGCATTGGTACAGTGCGTGAAATGTGAGATAATAAATTTATTTTGTTTCAAACCATTCAGCTTGTGGTAATTTGTCACAACTGCCATAGAGAATGAATGTGATAACAAATTCTAATATGTTAATCCAACTCAAGTATTTTTTAAAATACCCTACAATTTTATCTATTGAAACCACAGAGATAATATATATGTCCCACATATTATTAGCCCATTTGTTGAATAGATATTGACTTACAGCCTGGTGATATTTTGCTTGATAATCAAACACTTTTGAGATCATTAGGATAAAAGCAAGGTCACTCAGGGCACAGAAGGTGGGGAAGCAGGCTACTTGGTCAAGTTCAGAGGAAAAGTGATGAGATTATATTAGAAATGGGAGATGAAGAAAACCACCAGGACATCTACATCCTCGTAGAAATTGTCACTGTGTATACAACAGTGCAAGAAACACTTGAGAGTATTGATGGAACTAGAGGGCATAAGTCCTTGAATTAAGGAACTCAATGCCCTCCCTGTGATAAACTTACAAAAGATATTTTCAAGAAATATCCATGGCAAATACATGTCAACTACAAANCGTGTGTCATTTTATACTTCACCTGGTTTTTCTCTAAGGGTCTTATCTTATTTCTGTAGCAAAGAGGGCATACCTGATACTTTCTCCGAGGGATGGTTTGTGTATTTTAACAGCATGTTCATTGATTAGTCTGAGTTTTCAGGTAATTCATGTGCTTGCAGTTTCAGTCAGTTTGGCATAGTCAAATAGATCAGTCTACAGGCAAAAAAATACACTTGAATCCTCTGCAACCTTTAGAGATAAATTTCCTATATTCCTCATTGTTATCTACAGCTGAAGCAGGAGACTCTTCTTCATCTTCTTCACAATTTTAAAGTTTTTTGTTTTCAATATGACCCTATATAAAGCAATGCTTTGGACTTCCCTGGTGGTCCAATGACTAAGGCTTCACGTTTCCAATGCAAGGGGATTTGGGTTTAACCNGACTCTTCTTCATCTTCTTCACAATTTTAAAGTTTTTTGTTTTCAATATGACCCTATATAAAGCAATGCTTTGGACTTCCCTGGTGGTCCAATGACTAAGGCTTCACGTTTCCAATGCAGGGGGATTTGGGTTTAACCTTTGGTCAGGGAACTCGATCACAATTAGATCACACAGATCACAACTAAGACCTGGCATGACCAAATAAATAAATATTTTAAAAAATCAAGTATAACACTTCTTAAACATTCATAATGAAGTCATTAAGGAGAAGATATTTTAGTCTAAATTTCATACAACTCATATATGTTGTTGAAATTATATTCACCTAATTTAGATGTTCATGGGGTCCTCAAGACAAGAATACTGAAGTGGTTTGCCATTCCTTTCTCCAGTGGACCACATTCTATCATACCTCTCCACCATTACCCGTTCATCCTGGGTGGCCCCACACGGCATGGTGTAGTTTTGTTGAGTTAGACAAGGCTGTGGTCCATGTGCTCAGATTGCCTAGTTTTCTGTGATTGCGGTTTCAGTCTGTCTGCCCTCTGATGCCTTCTCTTGGCGCCTACTGTCTTACTTGGATTTCTCTTACCTTGGAGGTGTGATATCTCTTCACAGCTGCTCCAGCAAAGCGAAGCTGCTGCTCCTGACCTTGGATGTGGGGTAGCTAGCTCCTCTCTGCTGCTCGCCACTTCTGTACTGTGAGCAGCTCCGTTTGGGCTCCAAAATCACTGCAGATGGTGACTGTAACCATGAAATTAAAAGTCGTTTACTCCTTGGAAGGAAAGTTATGACCAACCTAAATAGCATATTCAAAAGCAGAGACATTACTTTGCCAACAAAGTTCTGCCTAGTCAAGGCTATGGTTTTTTCAGCAGTCATGTATGGATGTGACAGTTAGACTAGAAAGAAGGCTGAGCGCCAAAGAATTGATGCTTTTGAACTGGTATTGGAGAAGACTCTTGAGAGTTCCTTGGACTGCAAGGGATCCAATCAATCCATCCTAAAGGAGATCAGTCCTGGGTGTTCATTGGAAGGACTGATGTTGAAGTTGAAACTCCAGTACTTTGGCCACCTAGTGCAAAGAGCTGATTTATTTGAAAAGACCCCGATGCTGGGAAAGATTGAAGCAGGAGGAGAAGGGGATGACAGAGGATGAGCTGGTTGAATGGCATCACCGACTCAATGGACATGAGTTTGGGTAGGCTCCAGGAGTTGGTGTTGGACATGGAGGCCTGGCGTGCTCTAGCTCATGGGGTCACAAAGAGTCGGACACAACTGAGCAACTGAACTGAACTGAACTGAATTTAAATGTCTTAAGTTAAAGACTCAATTCAGTTTATTTCAGTCACTCAGCTGTGTCTGACTGTTTGTGGCCCCATGAAATGCAGCATTCCAGGCCTCCCTGTCCATCAACAACTGCCAGAGTTCACTCAAACTCAGGTCCATTGAGTCAGTGATGCCATTCAGCCATCTCATCCTCTGTCGTCCCCTTCTCCTCCTGCCCCCAATCCCTCCTAGCGTCAGAGTCTTTTCCAATGAGTTAACTCTTCGCATGAGGTGGCTAAAGTACTGGAGTTTCAGCTTTAGTTAGCATCAGTACTTCCAAAGAACACCCAGGACTGATCTCCTTTAGAATGGACTGGTTGGATCTTCTTGCAATCCAAGGGACTCTCAAGCGTCTCCTCCAACACCACAGTTCAAAAGCATCAATTATTTGTTGCTCAGATTTCTTCACGGTCCAACTCTCACATCCATACCTGACCACTGGAAAAACTATAGCCTTGACTGGATGGACCTTTGTTAGCAAAGTAATGACTCTGCTTTTGAATATGCTATCTAGGTTGGTCATAACTTTCCTTCCAAGGCTACTGATCAGCTAATTAAGTGACCCGTTAACTTTTTTGATTTAAAGACATATCCTCATTCTAACAAATGAGGAACTTTTTCAATTAAGTATTGATGATAGCACTTATACTCAGAAATGCAGGAGCAAGTGAAATTAGTAATTAATATTTATGTAACCAAAATGTTAATATAAAATAGTTTCAAAGTTATAGCCCTGAAAATTTATGACTAAAGTATATTAATTAAATATTTTATATATAGTATTATAAAGTTGAGATTTACTATCTTTGGAAGTTTACAACTGGCTATTTCAGTTTGAAATGTAGATAAATTAGAATTCTTTACTTTTAAAACAATTGGCCTGTTTTTACTTGGCAAGTGAGCAAATATACAAAATCAATACTTTTTATACATCATGAAGCTTTAAAAAATGTATAATTTCATGCTTCATGCAGAACTGATTTTTAAACTGTGAATAACTTGGACTTCTCATTGACATTAAAAATTTTTTTTTTTTCTTCATTTCCTCACAGCTTTCTAGTTTCCCCTTGATGCTTTGCAGGTCCTACAAACTGTGACTGGTATACTCCTGGGATGGATTCATTTAACCTTCCCACAGTTGTTGGGGTATTTATTTTTAATGTTTTTCCCCATAAGCACTTTATATGTTAGAACAGATCCCTGGGCTCTAATAACTCAGAAAAGCTTACATTTGACTTTCAGCCAAACCCTTTTCTAAGCATATGTTTTCCCCAAATGCCAAGTTTGGAACTGTCGATACACAAATTCATTGTAAAACTTCAGTTTATTATTCAGAATGGAAAATGGGAATACTTATTAATCTATCAAAATGGCCAGGAAAGTTTTATTTATAATATTTCCCTGGTACATCTCAGCTTTTTAGTTATTATAAGTCACCCCCATGCTCCCCAAGATTATTTCAACTCTATTTTGAATGCTGGTAAAAGAGCATAACAAAGTGTACCACTTCTGTTTACTTTTAGATAAGTGTTGGAAAGATGAGAAATACTTCTAAAAATATTTAAAATCAACATGTTGGTATATGGCAAAACCAATACAATATTGTAAAGTAATTAACCTCCAATTAAAATAAATAAATTTATATTTTTAAAAAACAATGGAAATATATCATAGCAAATTAAAAATAAAACTTTTGTTTCTTATATATACTCATGCATATTTTCACTAACAATCAAGTGTCAGGGGTATAAAAGGATCTCTAACTTGATTTATAAGGTCACCTAGAACAACTTCACCTATGGCGTGTTGGCAGTCTGCAACATAGAGCCAATGTTTCTTGGGCTAACTGTGCCACCTTTTGATTTCAATGACAAGAGGCTGCAGAAAAGACACCCAGGATTAATCTAAAAAAGATTGTCACTACTCACAGATAAAAGTCCTGTCATTCAGCTTTGTAATCCTGTTCCATATTGCTTCAAACTATACTACATAAAGCTTTCTTTTTTATTTCTTTGAATATCTTATTTCACTGCGCATGAAGTATCAAAACCTATTAGATTGGTTTACCCTTGTATATGGTTTTTCTGTTTGGATCTGTGGATGGCATATGGCTACTCAGCCTAACAACACCCAGAACTCTAAGGAAATAAATTCTCTAGATCTATTTGCTCTTTTTCCAATGTTCTTATCATGACTTAAACTTCTTGATCATAGGGATTNTTTCTGTTTGGATCTGTGGATGGCATATGGCTACTCAGCCTAACAACACCCAGAACTCCAAGGAAATAAATTCTCTAGATCTATTTGCTCTTTTTCCAATGTTCTTATCATGACTTAAACTTCTTGATCATAGGAATTATCCCTTTTCAAAACCTGCATTTTCTGGGATTGGCAAATAAGTTTAATGGATAGGCAGGTATCTTTTCAACTGGATTACTAGGGGCCCAAGTTCAGGATCCCCTTCTGACTAGTCACTCTAGGTCACTGGTAGACTAAAAACCAGTCTGCAAGTAGTTTGGCATTTCTGTTTCTATACAGTTCACAGATTTGAAATAAAAAATTAATTGAGGTTTTTATATGGAAATTTCAGAATATTTACACTAAACCTTATTATCAAGTTTGCAAAAGCTTCAGAAATGTGTTTTTTAGTTAATCACTATACATTTGTTTAATGAGACTTTACTTCTTAGTTATTTCAATCATTTGAATTTTTTTAAAAATGTGTTAAATTTTCATTTGCTGCTATTAATTGTATTTTCAGAATATGATCAATCTTTTGAATATTAATTACAACTAGATCATGGCTTAAGAGTTTCATGACCCATATTTTCATGTTAACTTTTCTTTTCTTTTCTTTTTTATTTTTTTGGCCACAACATGCAGCATGCAGGATCTTAGTTCCCCGACTAAGGATTGAACCCATGCTCCCTGCATCAGGAGCACAGACTCTTAAACCACTGGACCACCAGAGAAGTCTATCATATTCACATTTCTGGCATCAAGTTGTATATATTTTTAATTGGAAGTATTTTTTCAGGTAGTGACAAGTATTAAATGCCGTCTTAAAGTCAAAGAAATAAAGCATTATGTATCACCAATGTTTACTTAAATAACAATGCACTTTAAATATAACAGGCTTAAAAGATGGCAGAATGCAAATATGTAATTATTGACAAGTGAACCTGCTAATAAAGGGATGTTGAAGAACCAGAGAACTATGAAAATGTTATGAATATGCAAAAAAAAAAAACCCAACAAAGTTTAATGTAAAAGAGACCTTGGGCCCTGTCAGAAGTCTGACATGATGGTAGATATATTTTACAAAAACAACTTAAGATTTTATGTAATAAACAAACAAAGAAGATTTCTTTCATTAACTTATTGAATTTTCCTAAGAAAAGAGTCAAATCATGATTTTTATATTAGCATTCAGTTTAGTAACTAAAGAAGAAAAAGAAAAGAAAATTTATCAAAGTTATCCTCTCCTCTGTGAAGCTGGGAAAAAGCCACAGTTATGTTGAGAGGAGCATAAAATGAGTTGAAAATTTTTGACAAATATTCTCAGACAAAAAAAAAGCAAACACAAATTTTGGTGAAAAATTTTGTGTCTAATGACTTGATTGTGGTTCCATGATATTAATGTCCTCCTGTATGACAGAAAAAATTAGACTGTATTCATGAAAAAACTTCCCAGGTGTCTCAGACAATAAAGAATCCCACTGCTATGCAGGAGACCCAGGTTCAATCCCTGGGTAGGGAAGATTCCTTGCACAAGGGAATGGCTCCAGTATACTTGCCAGAAAGATTCTATGGAGAGAAGCAGCCTGGTGGGCTACAATCCATGGGGTCACAAAGAGTCAGACATGATTGAGTGACTAACACACGCATGAAAAATATGAGAGTGGGATGAGACTCTGAATGTACAGTGCTTGGTACAGTGGTGGTAAATGTTAATACTTGAATAAAATACTTGATACATATTGTCCTTACAGAAAGAATTAGAGATACTGGATTTTGCAAACTGGAATGTACAGAGTATTCATTTGTATATTGATACACCAGAGGTAAGTATAGCAACAAAGTCACCATTAGGAGAATGCATACACATGGCTGATTCATGTTGTTATATGGCAGAAGCCAGCACAATATTATAAAACAATTATCCTCCAATTAAAAATAAATTTTAAAAAAATATAGTCTATGAACCAGCAGTATTAATATCTCCTAGATACATTTAGGAAAACAGATCCTACACTAGACCTACTGAACTCTGATGTAAAGGTCCAGAAATCTCTTTTTATTACTAGCATATTGTCCAGATAATCTTGAGGCATAATGAAGTTTGTGTGCATATATTTATTTGTAAAGATAGGGAATGATGTTAAGAGAGTGGAACTTTGAGGTCAGGATTTTTGGAGGCTGTATATGAGGCCCATAGAAGTGAATGACTGATAGAGAATAAGTGGCAATTACCAGAAAATGAGGGGTCAAGAAATAGAGATAAGTTGTTGAACAGATTATACACATCTGTTCATATACACATGACTCATCAACTCACCAAAATCATTGTGAAAGTTCTAATGGAGAGAAATTCAGCAGACTGGTAGAAAATATTTTCAATAAATCTGGAGTACTTGGAAGTAAAGGATGCTTCAATCAAACAAGTATTCTCAGAAAACAAAATAGAAGTAACATTATTAAGTAACAAAAATGAGCAACAGATACACCTAGATCACCTCTCAAGAAAGATATGACTTGGTGTTGAATACATTCCATCTCTTCTTGAAATATATACATTTCTTTTTCATCTAGAGTAGTTTTTTTTTTAGAAAATAAAGATTTGCCATCTACAGGAAAGCATGAGATTATGCCTTGTACAGGGGTCAAAATAAAATTTTTTCTTTTCATGGAGAGGNTTGAGAGGAGCATAAAATGAGTTGAAAATTTTTGACAAATATTCTCAGACAAAAAAAAAGCAAACACAAATTTTGGTGAAAAATTTTGTGTCTAATGACTTGATTGTGGTTCCATGATATTAATGTCCTCCTGTATGACAGAAAAAATTAGACTGTATTCATGAAAAAACTTCCCAGGTGTCTCAGACAATAAAGAATCCCACTGCTATGCAGGAGACCCAGGTTCAATCCCTGGGTAGGGAAGATTCCTTGCACAAGGGAATGGCTACTCCAGTATACTTGCCAGAAAGATTCTATGGAGAGAAGCAGCCTGGTGGGCTACAATCCATGGGGTCACAAAGAGTCAGACATGATTGAGTGACTAACACACGCATGAAAAATATGAGAGTGGGATGAGACTCTGAATGTACAGTGCTTGGTACAGTGGTGGTAAATGTTAATACTTGAATAAAATACTTGATACATATTGTCCTTACAGAAAGAATTAGAGATACTGGATTTTGCAAACTGGAATGTACAGAGTATTCATTTGTATATTGATACACCAGAGGTAAGTATAGCAACAAAGTCACCATTAGGAGAATGCATACACATGGCTGATTCATGTTGTTATATGGCAGAAGCCAGCACAATATTATAAAACAATTATCCTCCAATTAAAAATAAATTTTAAAAAAATATAGTCTATGAACCAGCAGTATTAATATCTCCTAGATACATTTAGGAAAACAGATCCTACACTAGACCTACTGAACTCTGATGTAAAGGTCCAGAAATCTCTTTTTATTACTAGCATATTGTCCAGATAATCTTGAGGCATAATGAAGTTTGTGTGCATATATTTATTTGTAAAGATAGGGAATGATGTTAAGAGAGTGGAACTTTGAGGTCAGGATTTTTGGAGGCTGTATATGAGGCCCATAGAAGTGAATGACTGATAGAGAATAAGTGGCAATTACCAGAAAATGAGGGGTCAAGAAATAGAGATAAGTTGTTGAACAGATTATACACATCTGTTCATATACACATGACTCATCAACTCACCAAAATCATTGTGAAAGTTCTAATGGAGAGAAATTCAGCAGACTGGTAGAAAATATTTTCAATAAATCTGGAGTACTTGGAAGTAAAGGATGCTTCAATCAAACAAGTATTCTCAGAAAACAAAATAGAAGTAACATTATTAAGTAACAAAAATGAGCAACAGATACACCTAGATCACCTCTCAAGAAAGATATGACTTGGTGTTGAATACATTCCATCTCTTCTTGAAATATATACATTTCTTTTTCATCTAGAGTAGTTTTTTTTTTAGAAAATAAAGATTTGCCATCTACAGGAAAGCATGAGATTATGCCTTGTACAGGGGTCAAAATAAAATTTTTTCTTTTCATGGAGAGGCTGTACATAGGGAAAAAAAAATAACCTGAAAGCATGAACTAAAATATTTACATATATACACATTGCTATTGATCTGTTTGTTACCTCAGATAGTTCTTTACTCAATTTCCATAGAATCAGAGATTTATTTTTTTATTAATTTCTCAAAAAAAAATCTTCCAACACTCTCAAAGTCTTAGTTTCTCAATTATCATCCAGATTTATTTTTATTTATACCACTTGCAGGTAACCTGCATTAAGTGTACATTTATTTATACATTTATACTATCAACTCTACCACAGAGTATTTTATGAGGTTATGGACTTCACCTTGTTTTTCACTATCACTAATTCTGAAAATAGTTTCTGATATACATTCAGCCCTTGGTTATTTTTGTTGCATAAATAAATGAAGACATTAATGACTCTGGTGTGGCTGCTGCAGTGATATGTCTTCCATTAGATAGTATGGTGTATTTATTTTTGCATCAGAAATCATTGGTGTTGACAATTATATCTAATTTCTAGCCACTGCAATATTTTAAAACATCCTCCCGGGAAATGCTGTGCCATTTTCATTATATCTTCAGAGAGATGTGTGTGGAAAAAAAGACCATTGTTTAGGAAAAAGAAATTTAAGAACTAAGCAAAGCTCTTAAAATTATGTATTACAGGATGCTACATGATATTAAAATGCTTATTTAGTCAACTAATATTAAGGGCTATGCCCTTAACTTGCTTCCAAAACCACACAATAAGTAATGCAAAAACCTATACAATTGAATGATTTTCTACTTATGATAAATTTCATTACAATCAAAAGCTCC
>SJYW01041003.1:32954-46489 GCA_006410735.1 Raphicerus campestris | reverse complement strand
ACACACACACACACACACACACACACACCCCCAACATTTGACTTTAGGGAAACCCCCACCACACACACACATAGACACACAGACACAGACACAGACATACACACACACAGACACACACACACACTCAACGTGTACTTAGCTCCCTGACTCCCTGACTTCCAAACCATCAACATTAAAAAAAGAAAATAAAGACTAAGAGGGAACTGGAACTATGTTGCAATCCCTAACCAGTTTGTAGAGGGAGCTCTCCCTGGAATTAGCCTGGGCACTACCTCCGGCAGGGTTGACCACCACCGCACCTAGTCTTTTTTTTTTTTTTTTTTCAGAGCTCCTTTCTCTGCTTTTCCGCTTAAAGGAGGGGGCTTTGTATCCTTTCTCCTCCCCTGTCCCTTGTAAAGGAAATCTTGCAAATAACCCGTTTCTTAGCTTACCAAAAGTGAAGTCACTCAGTTGTGTCCGACTCTTTGTGACCATGGACTGTAGCCTACCAGGTTCCTCCATCCATGGGATTTTCAAGGCGACAGTACTGGAGTGGGTTGCTGTTTCCTTCTCCAGGGGATCTTCCCCACCCAGGGGTGAGACCCGGCTCTCCTGCATTGAGGGCAGATGCTTTACCATCTGAGCCACCAGGGAAGCCCCCCAAATGCAGTGACTTTTCATATGACTTGCACCATCATGATTATGTATTTCTGGTTTTCGAAAAACAGGAGCGACTTGAACACATTAATAACTTTGGACAAGCAGTATGAGTTTTTAACAAGATACATTATGCATAAGCTGCAGTAAAAATTGTTAATTGTCTCGTACGTTTCATCTGAATATTTTTTGTTGCATTCAATTCAGTTCATTCGCTTAGTCATGTCCGACTCTTTGCGACCCCATGGACTGCAGCACGCCAGGCCTCCCTGTCCTTCACCATCTCTCGGAGTTTACTCAAACTCATGTGCATCGAGTGGGTGATGCCATCCAACCATCTCATCCTCTGTCATCCCCTTGTCCTCTTGCCTTCAGTCTTTCCCAGCATCAGGTTCTTTTCCAGTGAGTCAGTTCTTCACATCAGTTGCATTATTTCTATATTTTGGTTCTTCTTTATATTTTTTAATCTAAAAAAAAGGCAAAAAAGATGTATTTTTGGAGTAGGTGGTTCTGACTGTTGCCTGCCAGACTCCTCTGTCCATGGGATTCTCCAGGCAAGAACACTGGGCTGGGTTGCCATTCCCTTCTCCAGGGGATCTTCCCAAACCAGGGATGGAAACTCGGGTCTCCCACATTGCAGGCAGACTCTTTACCATCTGAACCACTACGGAATTCCCAAGGATGACAACAAAAAAAGACGTATTTTGGGAGTAGGTGGTTCTGTTGTCCAGTTCTAATTTACCCAGGGGACCAGTTGTGGCATGGGAGTTCTGGTTCCCTGAGCAGGGAGTGAACCTGGGCCGCCTGCCATGGGAATGCAGAGTCTTAGCCACTGGACCTCCAGGGAACTCCCATGCTGATTCTTAGTATTCTTCCTTCTTTTCTTCATCTTCTGTCCATACTCAGCCCTTTTTCCCCCCTCGTTTTCCTCTGCCTTCTGCTGCTTATCTTTTTCATGCGGTGCCTTCTCACGACCTGTGCTCACCTGGTCGTGAGCTTTTTGCCTTATCGTTCATTAACATGCCCCCTACAATAGGGAGCCTTAGGAACTGCAGTTGAATACCTTTTTCTTTGGGCACTAGTGGTAAGGAACCCACCTGCCAGTGCAGGAGGCTTAAGAAATGCAGGTTCGATCCCTGGGTCGGGAAGATCCCCTGGAGGAGGGCACGGCAGTCCACTCCAGTGTTCTTGCCTGGAGAATCCCATGGACAGAGGAGCCTGGCGGGCTACAGTCCCCAGGTCACAAAGAGTCGGACACGACTGAAGCGACTTAGCACGCACGCGCCTTTTTCTCGAGAGAAGCAAGCTCCGAGGTGAAAGGAGAGGCCACACCTGCGTGCAGAGCACCTCCCCGTCCCAGAGAGCGCCCCAGCTGCTTTCAGTCCGCAGAGCCCTGGCTCTCGCCTCAGCCCTGCAGGTGGACGGAGCGGGCCTCCCTTCGCAGGGAGGACTGTTCCAGCACGCCACGCTGTGCTCCTCAGACCTGAAGCCTGTGCAGGAGACTGGAACATGCGCCTGAGATAGAGTTCTCCAATTAGTAGAAACCGGGACAGGAGTCTGGGGCCCTGGTTGAAGAACTAGAAACCAAGTGTAGTCTTCTTGAGTGGACTGCTGCTGCTGCTGCTGTCGCTTCAGTTGAGTCTAACTCTGTGCGACCCCAGAGATAGCAGCCCACCAGGCTCCCCCGTCGCTGGGATTCTCCAGGCAAGAACACTGGAGTGGGTTGCCATTTCTTTCTCTAATGCAAGAAAGTGAAAGGTGAAAGTGATGTCACTCAGTCGTGTCTGACTCTTAGTGACCCCATGGACTGCAGCCCACCAGGCTCTCCCCGCAAATCTTTACGTGGGGTTCCTACCAACATGTGACCCACTTTGCCCCCGGCTCTGTTGCGAACTGCTGTCTGCTCAGTCACTCGGTCGTGTCTGACGCTTTACAAGCCCGTGGGCTGTAGCCCGCCAGGCTCCTCTGTCCAAGGGATTTTCCCAGCAAGGAAACTAGAGTCGGTTGTTGCCACATCCGTCTCCGGGGGATCTTCTCGACCCAGGGTCAAATCCTCATCTCTGTCCTGGCAGGTGGATTCTTTACCCCTGGCACCACCTGGGGTCAGGTAATTTATTCTGCCTCCTTATCCTGTTACTGTTGAGACGCTGAGTACTTAATACAAATAACAAGAAAAGAATCCTTCAGAGAGAACAACGCTACTGACAGGTGGGCAGCGTAACTCAACCTTCGTTTCTTTTTCATATCTGTTTGCTTTGGAGCTGACATTTCCGTATGAAATACTCTTCTGTCTCAAAGCTGAATACCTCGGCCTCATTTCCTTCTCCAAGACCATGAATTCTGTCCAAGGAAACGCTGTTTTCCGTGGGGCCTTACTTCCACGTCGCCTGCTGCTTTGCAATTTACTTATGGTTCTCTCGTTGCAAGAGAACGCAGGTCCGCCCTGTGCCTCCAACTCTGTTTTTCCTGTAAATGGCTTCTCCTCCCCACCCCACTCCTTGTTTAATTTCTCTGCAACCAGCGCGCTCTCTACATTTTCACGTGCGTCTCATGGTTCTCCGATTCCCCACATGAACCGTGGTCATCGTGAGATGAATATGTCTAAATCTGCTTCTCACATGAGGCGTGGACAGGCACGTGGGGATTCTGTGGGATGTCTGACACCGGTGAGCTTGGTTGACACCTCAACACCGCTTTCCGCTTTTTTCCTGAGTGTTTCTGAAAACTCAAAAAAGCACCATGTAGAGCGTCGTTTATTTTTATTTTTCTCCTTAGGGAGCTTTTCTTTCTTTCATACAACGCATGTCCTTGTGAGGCAGTTATTTTTGTTTAGATGTTTCCTTATGTTTGCTGTGAAAATAAAATCGACGGACTTCTAGAAATGTTTCAGTTCAGTTCAGTTCAGTCGCTCAGTCGTGTCCGACTCTTTGCGACCCCATGAATCTCAGCACGCCACGCCTCCCTGTCCATCACCAACTCCCGGAGTTCACTCGCGTCCATCGAGTCAGTGATGCCATCCAGCCATCTTATCCTCTGTCATCCTCTTCTCCTCCTGCCCCCAATCGCTCCCAGCATCAGAGTCTTTTCCAATGAGTCAGTCTTTGCATGAGGTGGCCAAAGTACTGGACTTTCAGCTTTAGCATCATTCCTTCCAAAGAAATTCCAGGGCTGATCTCCTTCAGAATGGACTGGTGGGATCTCCTTGCAGTCCAAGGGACTCTCAAGAGTCTTCCCCAACACCACAGTTCAAAAGCATCCATTCTTCGGCACTCAGCCTTCTTCACAGTCCAACTCTCACATCCATATGTGACCACAGGAAAAATCATAGCCTTGACTAGATGGACCTTAGTCGGCAAAGTAATGTTTCTGCTTTTTAATATGCTGTCTAGGTTGGTCATAACTTTTTTCCCAAGGAGTAAGCGTCTTTTAATTTTATGGCTGCAGTCACCATCTGCAGTGATTTTGGAGCCCCCTCAAAATAAAGTCAGACACTGTTTCCACTGTTTCCCCATCTATTTCCCATGAAGTGATGGGACTAGATGCCATGATCTTCATTTTGTGACTGTTTAGTTGGAAGATAAAGCCCTTCATTTAATAGTCATGTTGCCAAAACAGGGGCATTTGAAATGGTGATAGCTGCCTCCAAAGAACAGTAGTTCTAGAGTTCACCAGTTCACTGATGGCTTTTTTCTTTTTTTTTTTTTTCTGATTTCAAACCATTTCTGCTAATCTAATCCTTTTCTAAGGACACACTCATGTAGACACCTTTTTTTTTTTTTTACTGTGCCAGATGCATTCTTTATTTATTGGAGTCTAATTGCTTTATGATGTTGTGTCTCCACTGGACAACACCCTGAATCAGCCGTCTGTATACCATACCCCCTCCCTGATGGGCCTGCCACCCACCCCTCCATCCTACCGTCTAGGTCATCACAGAGCACCAAGCTGGGCTCCCTGTATTTTATAGAAGGTTCCCACTTGCTGGCTCTTTTACGCACATCTTGGTTTTCATTCACTTAGTTGTGTCCGACTGCGGCCCCATGGGCTGCAGCACACCAGGCTTCCCTGTCCTTCAGCATCTCCCGGAGTTTGTGCACACTCATGTGCTTTGAGTTGGTGATGCCGTCCCACCATCTCATCCATTTTAGACACGGTCGTGTCTGTGAATCACCCCTCATCTCCCAGTCCTCCCCATCCTCCCCTTCCCACCCTGTGTCCCCGTGTGCCTGCGTGCTCAGTCGCTTGGGTCATGCCCAACCCTTTGTGACTCTGTGGACTGTTGCACGCCAGGCCCCTCTGTCCTTGGGGACTCTTCATGCAAGCATGCTGGAATAGGTTGCCATGCCCTTCTCCAAGGGATCTTCCCTTCTCAGGGATCAAACCTGTGTCTCTTACATCTCCTGCATTGGCAGGTGGGTTCTTTACCACTAGTGCCACCTGAGAAGTCTGCCCGTAGACAGTGTACAAATATTATCTGATGGGCAGGGAGGCCTGGCGTGCTGCGATTCATGGGGTCGCAGAGAGTCGGACACGACTGAGCGACTGAACTGAACTAAGGATGTGGGACGTATACATACACACACACACACAAATATATACACAGCTACCTTTGTTTGCAGAGATACACAGCCACATGCATACACATCCGTCATACCTACATGTGTGCAAAGATTCACGTTTGTAATAGTAATGCCTAGTTAGGTTGCGGTGTGGAGAAGGCAATGGCGCCGCACTCCAGCACTCTTGCCTGGAAAATCCCATGGATAGAGGAGCCTGGTAGGCTGCAGCTGATGCAGTCACTAAGAGTTGGACATGATTAAGTGACTTCCCTTTCACTTTTCACTCTCATGCTTTGGAGAAGGAAATGGCCACCCACTCCAGTGTTCTTGCCTGGAGAATCCCAGTGACAAGGGAGTCTGGTGGGCTGCCGTCTATGGGGTCGCACAGAGTCGGACACGACTGAAGCGACTTAGCAGCAGCAGCAGGCTCTGGTGTAACCAGCCTGGCTGACCGTGGGATCCGTGTGGAGGAGAGGAAGAGATGATGGGCAGTGGCCAGAGGGGGCCCGTCCTCACACCTGTTTCAGGACAGGACAGAGTGTAAAGCTAGGAGGTGGGGCCCAAGGGACAAGGGCTTTTCGGTAGCTTTAGGGGTAGAAGTTGCCGTCGAAGATTGGGGAAATCCATAAAGGTTCAGGCAAGAGAAAGCAGAAACTGAGCCTGCCTGGGAGAAGGGGAGCAGTGTGACCAGAAAGAGTCCCCGTGGGTCATTGTCCAAACGAGCCATCCTGGGATTTGGGCGCATAGCTTGCTCCTAGTAGGGAACTGATTTGGAAAGCAGAAATGAAAACGCAGGTCATCAGGGAGTGGTCCTGTGGCTCAGCAGTTTCTAGAAGTTCATCATTATCGAAAAAAGAAACAAAAAAATGTGTATTCTTGAAAGAGAACACTTTTCAAAATGTGGATGGAATGATCTAGATGGAAGCAAAGAGAAAGGAAAGACGGTCNTTCACTGATGGCTTTTTTCTTTTTTTTTTTTTTCTGATTTCAAACCATTTCTGCTAATCTAATCCTTTTCTAAGGACACACTCATGTAGACACCTTTTTTTTTTTTTTACTGTGCCAGATGCATTCTTTATTTATTGGAGTCTAATTGCTTTATGATGTTGTGTCTCCACTGGACAACACCCTGAATCAGCCGTCTGTATACCATACCCCCTCCCTGATGGGCCTGCCACCCACCCCTCCATCCTACCGTCTAGGTCATCACAGAGCACCAAGCTGGGCTCCCTGTATTTTATAGAAGGTTCCCACTTGCTGGCTCTTTTACGCACATCTTGGTTTTCATTCACTTAGTTGTGTCCGACTGCGGCCCCATGGGCTGCAGCACACCAGGCTTCCCTGTCCTTCAGCATCTCCCGGAGTTTGTGCACACTCATGTCCTTTGAGTTGGTGATGCCGTCCCACCATCTCATCCATTTTAGACACGGTCGTGTCTGTGAATCACCCCTCATCTCCCAGTCCTCCCCATCCTCCCCTTCCCACCCTGTGTCCCCGTGTGCCTGCGTGCTCAGTCGCTTGGGTCATGCCCAACCCTTTGTGACTCTGTGGACTGTTGCACGCCAGGCCCCTCTGTCCTTGGGGACTCTTCATGCAAGCATGCTGGAATAGGTTGCCATGCCCTTCTCCAAGGGATCTTCCCTTCTCAGGGATCAAACCTGTGTCTCTTACATCTCCTGCATTGGCAGGTGGGTTCTTTACCACTAGTGCCACCTGAGAAGTCTGCCCGTAGACAGTGTACAAATATTATCTGATGGGCAGGGAGGCCTGGCGTGCTGCGATTCATGGGGTCGCAGAGAGTCGGACACGACTGAGCGACTGAACTGAACTGAGGATGTGGGACGTATACATACACACACACACACAAATATATACACAGCTACCTTTGTTTGCAGAGATACACAGCCACATGCATACACATCCGTCATACCTACATGTGTGCAAAGATTCACGTTTGTAATAGTAATGCCTAGTTAGGTTGCGGTGTGGAGAAGGCAATGGCGCCGCACTCCAGCACTCTTGCCTGGAAAATCCCATGGATAGAGGAGCCTGGTAGGCTGCAGCTGATGCAGTCACTAAGAGTTGGACATGATTAAGTGACTTCCCTTTCACTTTTCACTCTCATGCTTTGGAGAAGGAAATGGCCACCCACTCCAGTGTTCTTGCCTGGAGAATCCCAGTGACAAGGGAGTCTGGTGGGCTGCCGTCTATGGGGTCGCACAGAGTCGGACACGACTGAAGCGACTTAGCAGCAGCAGCAGGCTCTGGTGTAACCAGCCTGGCTGACCGTGGGATCCGTGTGGAGGAGAGGAAGAGATGATGGGCAGTGGCCAGAGGGGGCCCGTCCTCACACCTGTTTCAGGACAGGACAGAGTGTAAAGCTAGGAGGTGGGGCCCAAGGGACAAGGGCTTTTCGGTAGCTTTAGGGGTAGAAGTTGCCGTCGAAGATTGGGGAAATCCATAAAGGTTCAGGCAAGAGAAAGCAGAAACTGAGCCTGCCTGGGAGAAGGGGAGCAGTGTGACCAGAAAGAGTCCCCGTGGGTCATTGTCCAAACGAGCCATCCTGGGATTTGGGCGCATAGCTTGCTCCTAGTAGGGAACTGATTTGGAAAGCAGAAATGAAAACGCAGGTCATCAGGGAGTGGTCCTGTGGCTCAGCAGTTTCTAGAAGTTCATCATTATCGAAAAAAGAAACAAAAAAATGTGTATTCTTGAAAGAGAACACTTTTCAAAATGTGGATGGAATGATCTAGATGGAAGCAAAGAGAAAGGAAAGACGGTCATGTTCTCGGTATGGAACAGACATCCCCTGGCTTTTGATGAGGGCTGGTGACTCCTTGAGGAAGGACCCAGGGAGAGAAGTGAGGTTCCATGTCCCTGTTGCCACCCTGAGGAACCCCGTTCATGCCGGTTGAGCTGCGTGGCAGGCATGGGTATCGGTGTCTCGCCTTCAGCTCCAAGGCAGAGAGCTGGGAATAGAGTGGGCTGGGCTGAGGATTAAGCTTCATTTTCAAAACGGCCCCATGGAGGGTCACCCAGAGCCTGAATTCCAGTTGTCCATGCAAGTACCGCGGCTTCAATTCCTCATCATCTTTGTGACTGGAGGAGATCAGGGCATGTGTCAAAGGAATGATCTGATGAGTGAATGAAGTCTATATTTTCACGACTTTTTCTTTGTGGATTCTTTGCTGTCGTTTTTGGGGTTCAAGATTCTTAAGTGCAGGACTTCCCTGGCGGTCCAGTAGTTCAGAATCTGCCTGGTAGGGCAGGGGACACAGATTTGATCCCCAGTCTGGGAACAGCTCACATGCTGTGGAGAAAAAAAAAAAAAGCAACAACCCTTTACACCAGATCCTGTGAAGCCCGTGTTCCGAAAATCCATGCTCTGCCACAAGAGAAGCTCCTGCTGTCAGAAGCTTGTGCTTCGGAACCAGAGTGACCCCCTCTAGTAGCGCTCTTCAACTAGAGAAAGGCCATGCACAGCCACAAAGACCCCGTACAGCCAAAAATAGAACTGAATCCAGTCAATACACCATTGTACTTGGAAAAAAAAAAAGATGTTTTAGTGTTGTGTCCAAAAGTCTGAGGTGTGTTATTCCAGCTCACCCACGGAAGCTGGCATTGCAAATACACTCCAGTGCAAGAGAGATGGGCTGGCCAAAGGCTGTCACAAGAGCNGGGAAAAAAAAAAAAAAAAAGATGTTTTAGTGTTGTGTCCACAAGTCTGAG
The DNA here is from genome assembly GCA_006410735.1 of Raphicerus campestris. NCBI lineage: Eukaryota > Metazoa > Chordata > Mammalia > Artiodactyla > Bovidae > Raphicerus > Raphicerus campestris. Next base: position 37,565 of record SJYW01041003.1, on the reverse strand, counting down.
GTGTGTTATTCCAGCTCACCCATGGGAGCTGGCATTGCAGATACACTCCATTGCAAGAGAGATGGGCTGGCTGAAGGCTGTCACAAGAGCCGGCCAGAAGACGTCACGAGGCCAAGATCCGTGTGCTTAAACGCAGCATGAGGCTTCATGGCGTGAGGGGCTTCAGACAGACGGCAGGAATAAGGGCCAGGCTGGCGGAACGGGGTTGTGGTCACTTCCAGCGCTGGGGCACTGGGACTTTCGAGTCCCTGCTTATCGACTCCATGATATGATGACAAGTCATCGTCTCTGTGGACAAGCACGATGCTAGAATGGAATTTGAACCAAGCTCCTCCGTTTCGTTCCTTTGCCTCCAGGCCCTGGCCCTTCTGTTCAGACAGCACTTTGAAAGAAGGACCCCCAGTCTGGTTTCTCACTCAGACTGTGGTCTGTTCACCCATCCTGCTGGGAGAACGTACAACGCGTGGTGGATGCTGAAGTAGGAAAAGGCAGGCTCCGTCAGCTGGGTGCTTGATGCTCAGATGACACGCTGGGATCCTGATAACCCCCCTCAACTTTCTCTCAACTTTCTCTCTTGCCTCCCGTGTGAATTTTGTTACTCCAGCATGGCGGTATCAGCCTAGATTTTAAAGACCCACTTAGCAAAGGTGTCTGTATAGTCGTGGCTATGGTCTTTCCAGTAGGCATGCACGGGTATGAGAGCTGGATGGTAAAGAAGGCAGAGCACCGAAGAATCGATGACGAACTTCAAAGACTCAGACTGCGGTGCTAGGGAAGACTCTTGAGAGTCCCTCGGACTGCAAGGTAATCAAACTGGTCAGTCTTAAAGGAAATGCATTGAAAGGACTGATGCTAAACCTGAAGCTCTGATACTTCTTTGGCCACTGGATGTCAAGAAGTGACTCACTGGAAAAGGCCTTGATTCTGGGAAAGATTGTAGGCAGAAGGAGAAGAGGGCAACACAGGATGAGATGGTTNGGTAAACAATCTGCCTGCAACGGAGACCTAGGTTCGAAATCTAGGTTGGGAACATTTCCTGGAGGGAAGGGTATCATTACCCACTCCAGTATTCTTGCCTGGAAAGTCCCAAGGACAGAGGAGCCTGGCGGGCTATAGTCCCTGGGGTCGCAAAGAGTCGGGCATGACAGAAGTGACGTAGCCCTGACGTGGCCCATCAAGGCTACACAATCAGACTTTCTGTATTTTTAGGCACAAGTGCCTAAATACAATGTGAATGGTTATTCGAGTTTTGAAACCAAGTTTTAATGGGGGAAATCTTTCGGGTAAACACTTCACTGGTTTTATGAGAAAGGAATAACTGTTTTGGGAATTGATCGAGTCAAGAAGCATAGAAGAGTTGGAGAAAGGCAGCAATCTGTAGAAAGTCACAGTGAGAAGTGTAATATCAACAACATTGTTGTTAATCTGAGTCTTTTAAAAAAAAAAAAAGTAGGCCAGCTCTGTGCAGAGGTTTCCCTTCTTGGTGTTATCATGCGATGCCCATAAACCCTGTGTAAAGTATAATTCTGTAAAAATATTCTTGCTAGAGCTGACAAAGTGTCCCGGAGGGTGCGGCTTTGCATAAAGCTATGCCGGTAGTAAGTAGTCACTGCCCAGGCTTTGAACCCAGACGTAAGGCATGTTCTACTTCACCCTGGCTAACAAATTTGAAAACCCATGGAAATCTTCCCAAGTGTATGCGTGGTCTTTAGGGAGGTCATGAGCGTCTGCAAACCGCACACGCCTGTCCATGGCTGCATTTTTCTCAGGGAAGACACCTCAATATTTCAGATTTCTCGAAGGTTTTATAAGCCGTACAAGCCACCCACGAGAAAAAGCAGAGGAGATGGAAAACTTATAAAACTTAGCAGAGAGGCAGTTTCCCGTCTTTCCTGTTTAAAAAATACGCTCTCAGAGAATGACCTTCAGAAAGCTTCTCTCTCTCTTTTTTTTTTTCTCACACTAGTAGCCTATTGATTTTTTTTTATGATGACTGTGCAGATAACAGTAATTAAATGTGGTGGTGTTTCTTTATCATAGGAATGATTTCTTTATCTTGTGCAATCATGTGAATGATTTATAAGTTGTATAGCATTTCCAGCAGTCAAATATTAGATAGCAATTTGTCCTGATGGAGATCACTGGTGACGTTACCTTTCTTTCTGTCCAAGACCAACCCTCAATACTAAAGAGCGTCTCTGAGCCTCTGATGGACTTAGCTTGTGAGTACGTGTCTGACTTTCTGTAACCCCAGAGACTGTAGCCCAGGAGGCTCCTCTGTCCATGGGAGTCTCCAGGCAAGGATACTGGAGTGGATTGCCATGCCCTCCTCCAGGGATCTTCCCCATCCAGGGATCGAACCTAGGTCTCTTACATCGCCTGCATTGGCAGGATGGTGCTTCACTACTGTGGGCCCCTGGGAAGCCCATGATGGACTTGGAGATGTTTTTTTTCAGGAGAGATGCTTCTGGGCTGTGTTCTAATGGCACCAAAAGTTCACGTAGATAATCCTTTACAGAGAGCGCCCCCTGGTGCTGGACAGTGTGGAATTGCACGTCTTTCTGCCATGGCCCCGTTTCTATGAGCAAAAACGGAACACGGTGTCAGGGCCAGAATCTAAGAATAGACATACTGGGGAAAAAGAAGCTAAAGCCTGGCCCCGCATCAGATGGAAGCAGGATGATACATCGGTGCCGGAGAAGATAACTTAATGACTGAGAATTAAGGAGCACTGAGGCTGGGAAGATTTGCTGCTGTGCTTCAGGATATGGCTTGTCATTCGGTCACTCAGTCGTGTCCGGCTCTTTGCGACCCCATGGACTGCAGCACGCCAGGCCTCCCTGTCCATCACCAACTCCCAGAGTTCACCCAAACGCAGGTCCATCGAGTCAGTGATGCCATCCAGCCATCTCATCCTCTGTCGTCCCCTTCTCCTGCTGCCTTCAATCATTCCGAGCATCAGGGTCTTTTCCAATGAATCAGGTCTTCACATCAAGTGGCCAAAGTATCGCAGCTTCAGCATCAGTCCTTCCAGTGAATATTCAGGGTTGATTTCCTTTATAGGGTTGCACAGAGTCGGACACGACTGAAGCGACTTAGCAGCAGCAGCCGGGAATCAGGATGTGGTAGACGGGGTCAGAGATTGAATGGGGAACCCTGTGTCTGAGGAGACGGTTACTGAGTCCAAGCTCACTCTGCTCTGTGAATCAGAGACGAGGTGTTGAGGCGAGGAATCCAGCTTTACTCAGAGAGCAGACTGACCAGAGATGGCAGGGTAGTGTCTCAGAGTAACCATCTTATCGGGGTTTTGGGTGCCAGGTTCCTTCATGGAGAGAAGAAAGGGGGAGATGAGGAAACCAAGGAAAAAGGCCATTGATTTTGCAAATATCTCCTGGAATGGCAAGCCTCGGGGCAGGGGTGTGTGTTAATTCCTTCCTTCCTGCTGCTCCCAGTGGGGCAGGGCTCTGAACAAAGGTGCTTGCTTTAGTTTAAGGGCCTGGCAAGTCAAGGAAACAGTTCCAACTGGGACTACTCGCCTTTCCCTTGCAGCAAGATGACCTGGGTCCAGAAAGCCCGACTCTAGGAGGGAAGGTCTTGTTGCAGGAAGAGGGAACCCCCGCCCCTCAGGATCTCGTCTAACCCTCGGAAATGAACTGTCCAGGAGACACAGAGTTGCTGACAACCCTTGTGTAATAATGTGGGCAGTGAAGCCCCCCGGCCCAAGGAATGGGCTTCGGAGACACGAGGTGCAGCGAGAAGTGAGACTTTCGTGATGTTATTTGCAAGGTCAGCTGCCTGGTGGGAGGCTCACCCAGAGTGGTTACAACAGGGGTTTTTATCCACTTGGCACGTAAGTCCCTCCTGAATTTTTTTATTGGGGTGCCACAGGGTTAGCAGTCTTCCCAAGAGGGTCCCGTGGATTGTTTTTTTACTTTTCCTAAGCCCTTCTTCTCGTCTTTTTTTGTTTTTATTTTTTATGTTTTGAATTTACCAACAGAATGAAAATCCTCAGCATTTCATTCTCTCCTTTTGTCTGGCTTTTCCTGCCCCTGCTGCTATTGCTGCTAAGTCGCTTCAGTCGTGGCCAACTCTGTGCAACCCCATAGACGGCAGCCCACCAGGCTCCCCAGTGCCTGGGATTCTCCGGGCAAGAACACTGGAGTGGGTTGCCATTTTTCCTGCGCAAGGATCCTGAAAGGCTGTTCCGTCAGCAGGCTGTCCCTGAAAACGGACCCCTTGGTGTTTTTTGGTTTCACTTGATAATGGTGGCTGACACTGCGTTCTCCAAGGAAGAGGTGCCTCGAGGCTGCACCCACAAGAATGTAGCATTCTGCACTCTGGGCTCAGGGAGAGGACGCGTGTGGCTCCATCAGGGAAGTCAACCTTCCAGGACAGGTGACTCCTGAGGTTCAGAGGTCAGGTGGGGGGTGGCGGGGGCTGTCTGGCGTGAGATGCGCTGCTGGGAGCTGAGGTTTCTCCTCCTGACTTAGCGCTGAATTCCCCTCCTGGAGCAGAAGCCAGGGGCTGGGAGAGACGGACAGGATCCCTAACCAGGGACGGAGAACAGAGCTGGACTGGGCTGCCCACTCCAGGTGCCCAGCGTGGGTGGGC
>SJYW01041003.1:0-15409 GCA_006410735.1 Raphicerus campestris | reverse complement strand
GACCACTCCTCCTGGGTCTTCTCCCTCCCTTCCACCTGTGTTGATAGAAGTCATTTGGATGCTTATCTATTTTTTTAAAAATTATCAATTGGATAGACAAAATATCTATGTTTACATTTAATATCTTAAAATTTTAATTCTTAATTTCTTATCCCCCCCACGTTTTGGAATTGAACTACGCTTACTCAGAATACACTAGATTTGTGGAATTATTTTATGTCCCATAAATAGAATGTTGGGATAAAGCTGTAACTTTAAAGAAAGCGATATCCTGGAGGCTCAGATAGTAAGAATCTGCCTGCAACCCAGCGTTCGATCTGTGGGTTGGGAAGATCCCCTGGAGGAGGGAAATGGCAACTCACTCCAGTATTCCTGCCTGGAGACTCCCATAGACAGAGGACCCTGGTGGGCTACAGTCCATAGGGTTGCAAAGAGTGGAATACGACCGAGCGACTAGCACTTTGCCTTTCTTTTCAAGCTGACATTTTAAAGCAAAAGCAAATATGCAGATATATATTATGATGTCTTTTAATTTATTCTCCGACTGTGGGATTCATTTCATCATTGCAGAATGAAGAGACGTGACCTGTAGTGGTGACCTCTAGTTTTTATTTTTTATTTTTTTATTGCTTTAAAGGAGATTTATATCTATTATATATGGTGGGCAAACAGCTTTGTGGAAATTTTTTATCATGTAGTTTAATATTTCCTTCTGGAGAAGATCCTAAAGGTTTATTTTTGCCCATTGTTTGTAATGTGAACTAGTGTCCAAGCATAGTATGATTTCAAAATGAAGTATCCTAGCAGACTTTATGGCAACCCACTCCAGTGTTCTTGCCTGGAGAATCCCAGGGACAGTGGAGCCTGGTGGGCTGCCGTCTACGGGGTCGCACAGAGTCGGACACGACTGAAGTGACTTAGCAGCAGCAGCAGACTTTACCTATCTCTTACTTTACTAAGTAACCAAATGTAACAGAGACTTGAGAGGGCTGAAAATGTTGACTCTGAAATAAACGGCCTGCAGGGGGCAGTGTGCTACAGTATAAAAGACCCATCTCTGTTTGGCTAGCTAGCCTTTGGCCTACCCTCTGGTTGTAAGTTTAATACCAGGCTTCTTAACTTAATTGAAAAACGTGATTTTCCCTACATATTTGTTTGTGGAAATTATACTAGCAACTGATCTCAATTCTTTATTAAAAATGGATACATACATATATATGTATGGCTGAGTCCCTTCTCTGTATTCACCTTGAAACCCTCACAAAATTGTTAACTGGCTATATACCCCAATACAAAAGAAAAAATTTATAATAAAAGTAAAAAGCAAATTTCTCTGGGGAAAACAATATAGGAATAGCATGATTGTCACAAATGTGACGGTTAGATGGAGCTTTGATTTTCTATAATGTTGCTTGTCTCCATTTATTAAATGTCTCAGTTCAGTTCGAAGAAGGCAATGGCACCCCACTGCAGTACTCTTGCCTGGAAAATCCCATGGACAGAGGAGCCTGGTGGGCTGCAGTCCATGGGGTCACTAAGAGTCGGACATGACTGAGCGACTTCACTTTCACTTTTCACTTTCATGCATTGGAGAGGGAAATGGCAACCCACCCCAGTGTTTTTGCCTGGAGAATCCCAGGGACGGGGGAGGCTGGTGGGCTGCCACCTGTGGGGTCGCACAGAGTTGGACACAACTGAAGCGACTCATCAGCAGCAGCAGCAGCAGAAGATGCTGGAGAGGGCACCTTGGTGCCCCTGTGATTCTCAGGCAGTGGCTCCAGTCCCCCCGTGTGTCAGGCATTAGGGCTTTGCTCCCGTCCCGTCCACTGGAAGACTCCACATCTTGGCAAGTGGTTCACTCTGTAGCACCTCACAGGACTGAGGAACTTAATCCTACGCCTGAAGCCTTGGAATCTGTCCCTTTGGCTAGACCGAAGTGGGAATATTGTTACGGGCTTGAATTTCCACTTCAAGAGAAAAAAAGAATGCTTGTCGTTTTCAGCCTCCAGTGCTTAAATTCAAATGCAGATCTGACTTGGCCTGCCTGAGCACAGTGGAGGGATGAACAGTTAGAATGGTGAGGTTTCGAGAACTGGGCGGAGGCCCTCATTTTATCTCCTTTTTTCATTTTTTTCCTATTTAATCTCCTTCTCTCTCTCTCTCTCCTTTTTTCAGACCTGCCTCAATATATAGAACTCACGGTTCCCTGGTGGTTCAGCAGTAAAAGAATCAGCCTGCAATGCAGGAGACCTGGGTTTCAATCCCTGGGTTAGGAAAATCCCCTGGAGGAGGGCATGGCTACCCACTCCAGTATTCTTGCCTGGAGAATCCTATGGACAGAGGAGCCGAGCGTACTGCAGTACCCGGGGTCGTAAAGAGTCGGGCACGACTGAGCAATTTAACGTGCCAGGAGACGAGTATCCCCTGAGCCTGGTTAGGGCCAGACCTTTTTCGTTTGTTTTACTTGCTTACTTCTTTTTTTTTTTTTGGCTGGGTCTTGGGTGCTCTGCACAGGCTTCCTCTAGTTACAGCGAGTAGGGGCTATCCTCTGGTTGTGCTGAGCAGGCTTCTGATTGCAGACGCTTCTCTTGTTGCAGAGCACAGGTTTTCGCAGTTGTGTTTCTTGGGCCCTGGAGTGTGGGTCTCAGTAGCTGTGGCTCAGCACGGCCTTAGTAGCCCCGAGACATGTGGGAATCTTCCCAGACCAGGGATCGAACCAGTGTCCCCTGCATTCCTAGGCAGACTGCCAACCACTGGACCACCAAGGAAGCCCGCTTTGACGTTCCTAATCTTGGCACAGTGGAAGTTTACAAGCCACTTGTAGTGTGGAATGCCCCTCGATTTACCTGGTATTTCCTCGTGAACCGGTGTAGGCTGCCCGTCTTTGCCGGAAGGGCAGGACAGAAGTAACCCTCTGTTCTTGTCATCATATTTATTCAGAGCACAGAGTGTTTTGAGCATTCCCGTAGCTGCTGACAATTTGACTAAAGTGAAGCGAAAGTCGCTTAGTTATGTCTTGAGTCTTTGCATACAGTCCATGGAATTCTCCAGGCCAGAATATTGGGAGTGGGTAGCCTTTCCCTTCTCCAGGTGATCTTCCCCATCCAGGGATCAAACTGAGGTCTCCCGTATTGCCATCAGATTCTTTACCAGCTGAGCCACCAGGGAAGCCCAAGAATGCTGGAATGGGTAGCCTGTCCCTCCTCCAGCGGATCTTCCCATCCCAGGAATCGAACCGGGGTCTCCTGCATTGCAGGCAGATTCTTTACCAACTGAGCTAAGGTGGTCCTCAATTTTAACACTTTACTTTTTAAAGAAGGTGAGCTCNATTGAAAAACGTGATTTTCCCTACATATTTGTTTGTGGAAATTATACTAGCAACTGATCTTAATTCTTTATTAAAAATGGATACATACATATATATGTATGGCTGAGTCCCTTCTCTGTATTCACCTTGAAACCCTCACAAAATTGTTAACTGGCTATATACCCCAATACAAAAGAAAAAATTTATAATAAAAGTAAAAAGCAAATTTCTCTGGGGAAAACAATATAGGAATAGCATGATTGTCACAAATGTGACGGTTAGATGGAGCTTTGATTTTCTATAATGTTGCTTGTCTCCATTTATTAAATGTCTCAGTTCAGTTCGAAGAAGGCAATGGCACCCCACTGCAGTACTCTTGCCTGGAAAATCCCATGGACAGAGGAGCCTGGTGGGCTGCAGTCCATGGGGTCACTAAGAGTCGGACATGACTGAGCGACTTCACTTTCACTTTTCACTTTCATGCGTTGGAGAGGGAAATGGCAACCCACCCCAGCATTCTTGCCTGGAGAATCCCAGGGACTGGGGAGGCTGGTGGGCTGCCGTCTGTGGGGTCACACAGAGTTGGACACGACTGAAGCGACTCAGCAGCAGCAGCAGCAGAAGATGCTGGAGAGGGCACCTTGGTGCCCCTGTGATTCTCAGGCAGTGGCTCCAGTCCCCCCGTGTGTCAGGCATTAGGGCTTTGCTCCCGTCCCGTCCACTGGAAGACTCCACATCTTGGCAAGTGGTTCACTCTGTAGCACCTCACAGGACTGAGGAACTTAATCCTACGCCTGAAGCCTTGGAGTCTGTCCCTTTGGCTAGACCGAAGTGGGAATATTGTTACGGGCTTGAATTTCCACTTCAAGAGAAAAAAAGAATGCTTGTCGTTTTCAGCCTCCAGTGCTTAAATTCAAATGCAGATCTGACTTGGCCTGCCTGAGCACAGTGGAGGGATGAACAGTTAGAATGGTGAGGTTTCGAGAACTGGGCGGAGGCCCTCATTTTATCTCCTTTTTTCATTTTTTTCCTATTTAATCTCCTTCTCTCTCTCTCTCTCCTTTTTTCAGACCTGCCTCAATATATAGAACTCACGGTTCCCTGGTGGTTCAGCAGTAAAAGAATCAGCCTGCAATGCAGGAGACCTGGGTTTCAATCCCTGGGTTAGGAAAATCCCCTGGAGGAGGGCATGGCTACCCACTCCAGTATTCTTGCCTGGAGAGTCCTATGGACAGAGGAGCCGAGCGTACTGCAGTACACGGGGTCGTAAAGAGTCGGCCACGACTGAGCAATCTCACGCGCCAGGAGACGAGTATCCCCTGAGCCTGGTTAGGGCCAGACCTTTTTCGTTTGTTTTACTTGCTTGCTTCTTTTTTTTTTTTTGGCTGGGTCTTGGGTGCTGTGCACAGGCTTCCTCTAGTTACAGCGAGTAGGGGCTATCCTCTGGTTGTGCTGAGCAGGCTTCTGATTGCAGAGGCTTCTCTTGTTGCAGAGCACAGGTTTTTGCAGTTGTGTTTCTTGGGCCCTGGAGTGTGGGTCTCAGTAGCTGTGGCTCAGCACGGCCTTAGTAGCCCCAAGACATGTGGGAATCTTCCCAGACCAGGGATCGAACCAGTGTCCCCTGCATTCCTAGGCAGACTGCCAACCACTGGACCACCAAGGAAGCCCGCTTTGACGTTCCTAATCTTGGCACAGTGGAAGTTTACAAGCCACTTGTAGTGTGGAATGCCCCTCGATTTACCTGGTATTTCCTCGTGAACCTGTGTAGGCTGCCCGTCTTTGCCGGAAGGGCAACACAGAAGTAACCCTCTGTTCTTGTCATCATATTTATTCAGAGCGCGGAGTGTTTTGAGCATTCCCGTAGCTGCTGACAATTTGACTAAAGTGAAGCGAAAGTCGCTTAGTTATGTCTTGAGTCTTTGCATACAGTCCATGGAATTCTCCAGGCCAGAATATTGGGAGTGGGTAGCCTTTCCCTTCTCCAGGTGATCTTCCCCATCCAGGGATCAAACTGAGGTCTCCCGTATTGCCATCGGATTCTTTACCAGCTGAGCCACCAGGGAAGCCCAAGAATGCTGGAATGGGTAGCCTGCCCCTCCTCCAGCGGATCTTCTCATCCCAGGAATCGAACCGGGGTCTCCTGCATTGCAGGCGGATTCTTTACCAACTGAGCTGAGGTGGTCCTCAATTTTAACACTTTAATTTTTAAAAAAGGTGAGCTTTTCCCTTGATGCTAGCTCAGCCGGCAACCAAGATTAGAGTCTGCAATGAAATCATGCTGTCAGAGTTTTGGAGATGAGAAACATCAATTCCTTCGTTTGACAAGTACTGTAATATCGAGAAGGCAGAATGATTGCTTACTCATTGGTCACGCACACTTCACCTTTAATCTTGTCCATGTGGCTTATTAAAAGAAACCGAACAGAAATCGAATGTTTCTGATTTAATTTCACTTAAGTTTTGAATCTTTTTTTTTTTTTTCCTGGAAAATTCATCAAACTGAGATGTTTCTGGAATAAGAACTTCCTAAGTGCTCCTTTAGGAAAATAGGAAATCATAATTTGGAAAAGGGGATTTAAGGAATTTTACTTTCCAGAAGACTATTTCCTATCCCACGTCTAGTTTACTTGTATTTCTGTGCAGACCCTCAGAATACATAATATTTAATTTAAAGAGTATATTTTCTTGTGTCTTAGGTTATATTTATCGAGAAAAATGCTGAGAGTAAACTGCGGTTTCTCACCTTTAGCATTATGATCGTTTTGGCTAGATAATTGTGTTTTTTTTTTAAACTGGATTTTAGTTGCTTCCCAATGTTATGTTAGTCTCTGCTGTACAGCAGAGTAAATCAGTTATATGTACACATATATCCGCTCTTTTTTTTTTTTTGGATTTCCTTCCCCCTGAGGTCACCCCAGGGTTCTGAGTAGAGGTCCCCGAGCTGTACAGTGGGTTAACCGATTTTATGTGTGTGTGTCTGAGTGTGCAACCCGTGGCCTGTAGCCCAGCAGGCCCCTCGGTCCGTGGATTTCCCAGGCGGGAGTACTGAAGGGAGTTGCCATTTTCTCCTCCAGGGGATCTTCCTGGACCAGGGAACTATTTTACACATAGTATCAATAGCATGTATATGTCAGTCCCATCTCCCATTTCATCCTGTCACCATCCCTCCCCACCACGTTTGTTCACTGCAGTCTGCATCTCTTTGTTCTTTCGCTGTGTGGCTATAGTGGGTCTGGTCTGTGAATTACAGGCCATTTCGCAGCTTCCCTGGCCCCTGCCCACTAGATCCAGAGGTTCCTCCCAGTTCTGACAACCAGAAATATCTCCAAATACTGTAATTGTCCCTTGCTGGGTAACAGAATATGGACAAAGAAACTTGCCTCTGCTGGAGAACTCCTGAAGCAGATCATAGAATTGTTACATGATTTCTGAACTTTGTCATTTCGGAACTATAGGTGGGGTTATAGACTTATAATTCAAACTTTTATTCAAGTAGAATTTTCAGCATTTCCATTATTAAGTGTAGGGAATTTTAAGTATAATTTTCAAGAAGAAAGTAGAGCAGATAAGGTTAAACTTTCGGTATTTCTAGAGACATATCTTTGCAATATAATATCAATATATAAAATATTAAAATGAACATATATTAAAAATAATGTGTGTTCTCAAGGTTTGCTCAGGTGTGTCTGACTCTGTGCGACCCCCTGGATTGTAGCCCACAAGGCTCCTCTGTCCATGGGATTCTTCAGGCAAGAAGACTGGAGTGGGTTGCCATGCCCTCCTCCAGGGGATCTTCCTGATCCGGGGATTGAACTCATGTCTGCCTGCATTTCCTGTATTGTAGGAATACAGCGAGGTCTGCAGCATTAAAATTAATATATGTGAAAGTATCAAGATATATTAACACATTACAATGTTAAGTATTTCTGGAGATACATTTTTACCCCATAATATATATATATTAAAATAGGTGTTATGGGCATGACATTTATTCTTTGCTAAATTTCATCAGCATTTAGACAACAAATCCACCGTTTTCACGTCAGTTACACCAGTTATGGTTTCCCTGAGTAGACGTGGATAGAATCTCTTGTCACACAGAAGGATGGATTCTCTTCACCAGGCTGACTGTGTGCCGCTGGTGAGCTCTGAGGGAGCACGGTGCCCACTCCTGATGAGCACTTCTGCGGGAACGTCTTTTTCCCAGGGCGCTTCACCGTCAAATCGAGACCTGCTCTAATTGTGTTTCAGGGGTGCCAAGTTTTAGTGCTTTTTCAGTCCTTTTCTGTCAGATTGCCACTGGGAGGACTGAATTGCAAGGAACCGCTCATAATTTGAAATGGGTGTGTGTTCGCTACAAAAATCCTCTTGGCAGACGAAATATTTTTCACTACGTTCACTGTGTGCGGTAGGAAGGAATGAGCAAATACTTTCCCATAGTGTCTCCTGAGTCCTTGGACAGGTCAGAAATGAAGCTTGAGTAGCCACAGGTGCTCACAAAAGGAATGCAGAAATATTTCTGATGTGTTGTTCACCCATTATGCAAGTATTTGCTTTATTACAGCTATTGAAATACCTTCACAAATATTTTCTGGCAAAGCGAGCATTTACTTTGGAAGCATTTACTTGGCTTTGAAGGTTGCTCTACTCAACTGTTTGCTCAGTAGAGGGGGTAAACATGGGCGATGCTTTTTAAGCTAGTTGCCACATGTGGGTCCTCTAGTACCCTCAGGAAGAAATCTGTGGGGTTAGGCTAGTGTTACAGCGGTTCAGGAGTCAAAGAAACACGGAAGAAAGTGAGAAGAAGCCAATCTGATGGCTACAGGAAGATGACAACTTGGTACAGACTCAAGAATTAAAAAGATAAAAAAGAAAACACAATGGCCCCGAAGATGGAAACGGGGAGAGAAAGCGCAGGCAGATAGGAGAGTAATGGAAATGAGCAACAGAAGCAGCGTCACGGGGACAAGGAATTTCACTTTGTTCTAGGATTCCTGGTGTTCAGGGTTCCTTCCTCGGGTGTCAGAGGTCATCATGGAAACTGAGTAGATAAGAGATGGAGGCTGGCTTTGGGTGGATTGAATGTAACTTTCCGCTAAACTGGATTTATGAACGAAGGAGAATCTATGCGTCGACTGGAAAAAAAATGCACGACGTGAGAGTTAAGTTTTATTGGAGGCAAAATGAGGACTGTGGCCTGGGATACAGCCTCTCAGGTAGCTCTGAGGAGCTGCTCACGAGAGGGCTGGCAGAGGTCACCGTGTGTCTTGGCAGAACATGGTTTAAGTGAAGGGGGATTTGTGCAATGAAGCACACACATTTGGCAGAAGGTGGTCGCCGGTCACAGAGGGTTGCTGCTAGTCACTAAGGAGCTGCTAACTCCGTCAGTGATTTTACGGCCTTTCTAGATATGAGACAATGCAAGAAACTGGGCACCTTAAGCCTTTTCCCAGGGCGGTCCCTGGTGGTACAGCGGTTAAGACGCTGCACTTCCGCAGCAGGGGACACGTGTTCTGTTCCTGGTTGGGAAACCACGGTCCCATTTGCCACACGGCCAAAAGAAATAAATCAATAAATACTAGAAACAAAGCTTCATTATAGAAACTAGGGAGCCGCTGAAAAATCTGTTCGCCGAGCATCAGTGGAGACACAGAGAACGGACCCAAGGACAAAGATGCGGCTAAAGGAGAATTGGTAGACGCTAAGTCTCGCTAACTCTGCGGCCCCATGGACTGTAGCCCACCAGCACCTCTGTCCACAGGATTCTGCAGGCAAGAACACTGGGGTGGGCTGCCACTTCCTAAAGACGGAGAGGGTGAGATAAATAGAGAAGCGTGGATGCGTATGCCTATTATGTAAATAGATAGCCAGTGGGTATTTGCTCTCTGACGCAGGGACTCAAACTGGGGCTCTGTAATAATTCGAATTCTAATTCTAATTCTCTGTGCATCTTAAGTCGCTTCAGTCATGTCTGACTCTCTGCGACCCCATGGACTGTAGCCCTCCAGGCTCCTCTGTCTCTGGGATTCTCCAGGCAGGAATACTAGAGTGGGTTGCCCTTTCCTTCTCCACTAATTCTCTGTAATGTAATAATCTGTAATAATTCCATAGGCGGGAGGTGGGAGGGAGATCCAAGAGGGAGGGGACATATGTAAACTTCTGTTTAATTCATGTTGATTTACAATCAAACCAATATTGTAAAGCAATCATCAATCAATTAGAAATAAATGCATTTTAAAAATATTAATAAAAACAAATGCTTAACAGGACAAATGTTAAAAAAAAAAAAAGAAATTAGATAGCCCTGCCCAGTCCCCAACATGTTAAAAAAAATTTTTTTTTTTTTCCTGAAAATACCTAACTGACTACAGACTTGTTCTGCCAGTCTTTGCAGAGCACAGATGGCTCAATTCCTCACCTCCACCCTGAACTCCTTTCTGGGGGCCATGGAGGGTCAGTGAGTGCAGTGGCCAGGGGCGTCATCCTAAAAGAAGCAGACGACAAGGGCCCGTTTTCAGTCCTAAAGACAAGAACACAATCAGTCTGTTTGTCTTTCACATTTATTTATTTACTTGGCCGTGCGAGGTCTTTGCTGTCGCGTGCAGGGTATTCCGTTGCAGCACGTGGGGTCCAGTTCCCCGAGCAGGGATCGAACCCAGGCCACCTGCATTGGGAGCTTGGGGTGTTAGCCTCGGGATTGCCAGGAAGGTCCCTCAAATCAGTTGAATCATGGGATCCCATGGGATGTCTCGGATAAAGGCAAAGAAACAGTGATTCAGCAGATGCTATCAGTCAAGACTTGGTGAGCTGAGGTGAGCCAGCTCATTAGAAAAGACCCTGATGCTGGGAAAGATTGAGGGCAGGAAGAGAAGGGGGCGACCGAGGATGAGATGGTTGGACGGCATCACCGACTCCATGGACATGAGTTTGGGCAAGCTCTGGGAGACAGTGAGGGACAGGGAGGCCTGGCGTGCTGCAGTGCATGGGGCTGCAGGGAGTCGGGACACGCCTGAGGCACTGAACAGCAGGGACCAGCTCACGCTGGAAAGGACTCTTATTTCTTTGATCCCAACGAGGGAAAATCCTTTGATGGGTAATAACCAAGTAGCACCTCATAAGCAACAACGGGCATGATCTTTTTATGTCTTCTTGTGCATTTCTGGAAACTTTGCGCATGGAAAGTGCTCAATAAATATACACCGAAATGAACTGATCTAAGTCAAAATTGCTGTCTCTAACGCTCACGGTAGAGCAACAGTTTGGGCTGCGAGAGCTCCAGGCGGCATCTGTCATCATGCAGATAAGCATTCCTAATAAAAGTTAAAATGCTGGAGGCGTTTGTCTTCATTCCAAGCCTTCTGTGAGGGCTCATTCGAGGGTCCGGAGAAGCTGAGAAGTCTTGTCAGCACCACATCAATGGGGACACACATGAGTTCCTTCCGCCCTGAAATGTTATCCGTAGCCACGACCGCCCCTGAATAGGAGCTTTTGAAACCCAGGCTTCGAGCTCCCCAGTACAGCAACGATACCATCAGAGCTTATGATCGAATTTCCATCCCCCCCAGAACTGACACCCCCCGGGCCAGTCATAACAGCAGCAGCCTGTTTGTTGGATGAATGAGCACACGTTCATTCATCGGAGGTGCTGAATGCCTTCTGCAAGGAGAATACGAAACGCCAGCGCTTTCAATTGCGTTTAACTTCTCTAATGTGATGATTGAAAGTTCTGGCCATTCCGACATGTAGAGGTATCCGCTTGTGTGTTGTGACACTTAAGATTTGAAACATGTATCTTGGTTTAACGCCATTTCACATTAAATAAGTGAAATAGATCAGCGTAACAGTTTATATCTAAGTTTTCTTTGGCTGAATTTCCTTGAACCCTCACGAAACATTTCCCACTAAATTTGTTTTGTCACTCACTCATGTCCGACTCTTTGTGACCCCATGGACTGCAGCACACCAGGCCTCCTCCCTGTCCTTCACCATCTCCCGGAGTTAATTCCTATTAACTTGGATCATAAGAATACAACCTATAGGGGCTTCCCTGAAAGTGCAGTGGTTAAGATTTTGCCCTCCAATGCAGCGGTTGTGGGTTCGATCCCTGGTCAGGAGCTGAGATCCCACATTCGTCACGGCCAAAAAACCCAAAAGTGAAAACAGAGATGATATTGGAACAGACTCAAGAAAGAGTTTAAAAAGTGGTCTACATGAAAAAAAAAATCTTAAAAAAAAAACTCACCTGTATTTCTTGCTGAGGAAATGTACCTACGTGTGTTACTAAAAACAGAGTCCCTTGGCAAATGTTATTAAATATCCGTACAAAGGTAAACACGGGTGGATGAAGGACTTAAAGAGAGGGAGGAAAAGTGAAGACTGTGAACAGATTGTGTTGCAAAAAGGTACAGATGAACAGAAAGATGAGAAAAAGAAGCAGCCTTCTGAACTAGTGCTCAAAGGTGCTCAGAGAGACTAGAGATGGGTGGAAAGAGAATTAGGGGTTTTCACGTGGGAGACCACTGCTTCCCAAGGTAGGGGTGAAGTTTGGAGGGTAGGGGTCATGCTTTTGCAGAAGGGCATGGCAACCCACTCCAGAATTCTTGCCTGGAGAGTCCCCGTGGACAGAGGAGCCTGGTGGCCCACAGTCCACGGGGTTGCAAAGAGTCAGACATGACTGAAGCCACTTCGCACATATTACATCATGGTTTAGTTACCACAGTCCTTGGGGGAATTCCACAGCCACTGAGATGCTCCATAGACAAGGGCCTCAGGCATGTACGACTTCTGAATGACCCACAGGGTGCACTTGTATATGACTCTCCAAAGCCCACTGCTGACTTTATGGTACGTAGATACCGAAGGCTTGCTGTTTGTGTTCAGCTATGTGTTGAGGGTTGCAGGCTCGCAGCCTGCAGGTGGTTCAAAGAAATATTCTACTTTCTTTGGCTGAGACGTCCTTGTGGAGTGCTTGAGAAAAATCTCTTCATTTTTGACAATGCCCCTTGTTATCTTGAGTTGTGAGTAGATAACTCGTGTATCAGCTGCTCCTGATAGCATGCATTTACGGTAGATTTATAACGGTGCACCAAACTCATCTGATTTCAGAACATCCATTTTTTTCAAAAGTATCATTATTCATTTGAACAGTATGTTACACCTCCTATATCTAAGTTGTTGTTTAGAGACAGGAGCAAGCACGGAACCTCATTCTGCACTCTGGTGTCACTGTGCTCAAATATTTACAGGTTTAAAAACAGAATCATAACAAACTGTAGTATCTTGCTTTCTGCTTTATATTGCAATGGGCATTGTTTCCTATAAAACTGATAATAATATCTGTGAAAGTGAAACTTGCTCAGTCCTGTCCTACTCTTTGCGACTCCATGGACTCTATAGCCCATGGAATTCTCCAGGCCAGAATACTAGAGTGGGTAGCCTCTCCCTTCTCCAGGGGATCTTCCCGACCCAGGGATGGAAGCCAGGTCTCCTGCATTGCAGGTGGATTCTTTACCAGCTGAGCCACCAGGGAAGCCCAAGAATACTGGAGTCGGTAGCCTATCCCCTTCTCCAGCGGATCTTCCTGACCCAGGCATTGAACTGGGGTATGAATTTTATTTCAGGAGAGTTCAAGAAAATGTGATGAAATGTTTATGGTAGAGAGGAGGAGTGGTCCTGAGAAAAGAAGGATGCAGGACGTGGGAGCAGCAAGTTCATAATTCCAGTTCTGGTTTTTAACTGCAACAAATTAGCCTAGGAACCCACCTAACATAACATATATAGTACTGCGTATATAACATAACATATATAGTACTGCACTGGAATAAGATTGTAATGAAAGTCAAAATGTTAGTCGCTCAGTCGTGTCTTACTCTTTGTGACCCCATGGACTGGAGCCCCCCGCCCCCAACTCCAGGCTCTGCTATCCATGGGATTCTCCAGGCAAGAAGACTGGAGTGGGTTGCCATTTCCTTCTCAGCGGATCTTCCTGACCCAGGGATCAAACCCAGGTCTCCTGCGTTGCAGGCTGATTCTTTACTGTCTGAGCCACCGGGGAAGCCCTGCTTTTCACGCAAATATTTAAAACATAAAAAACAAACACAGGAAATAGATTAAAACCTGCTTAATCTTCTAGCACAGCACCGTGAAAAGCGTAGTGCAGTACTGCCAGCTCCATCACCCCTGGTTTTAGACGTGCTTCCAGGCATCCTGGGCTTGGAATAAAGATACTGTATTACTGTATAAATACTGCCTAAAGGAAATCAGTCCTGAATATTCACTGGAAGGACTGATGCTGAAGCTGAAGCTCCAATACTTTGGCCACCTGATGCAAAGAACTGACTCATTGGAAAAGAGCCTGATGCTGGGAAAGATGGAAGGCGGGAGGAGAAGGGGGCGACAGAGGATGAGATGGTTGGATGGCATCACTGACTCAATGGACATGAGTCTGGGTGGACTCCGGGAGCTGGTGATGGACAGGGAGGGCTGGCGTGCTGCGGTCCATGGGATCGCAAAGAGCTGGACACGACCGAGCCACTGCACAGCTAGAGCAATGACAATATGGTTCCGTACGGTAAAGCACATCCTCTCCATTCGTAGAGGATGGACGCCTGTGACAGTGTACACCAGACATGTAAACTAACTGATGTAGCTGGACACTTGAACGCATGTTCGCATCTTTCAATGATTGCAGCTCAAAGCTTTATATTAGGGGACTTATTTCAGACAGCTTTTTTTTTTCCTAACCCTAAATAAAAATCACTTATTATTTATTTACAAAGCTGTGTCCTGTAGTGTAGAGACAGATGACTAAGTGAGTGAAGTGAAGTTGCTCAGTCGTGCTTTATTCTTTGTGACCCCGTGTACTGCAGCCCACCAGGCTCCTCTGTCTGCTGCAGTCCACGGGGCTGCAAAGACTCAGACAGGACTGAGTGACTGAACAATTAGGTCACAAGATTTTAGAAACTTTTAAAGGTTATCGTAACCCTTCAAGAATCAGCATACTTAGCAACATTACCAGTCATATTTCTTACAAATTTGAATTCCACTGTTAAACATTTGAGCCAATCATCTTCCCCATATCAGTGNAGTGCAGTGGTTAAGATTTTGCCCTCCAATGCAGCGGTTGTGGGTTCGATCCCTGGTCAGGAGCTGAGATCCCACATTCGTCACAGCCAAAAAACCCAAAAGTGAAAACAGAGATGATATTGGAACAGACTCAAGAAAGAGTTTAAAAAGTGGTCTACGTGAAAAAAAAAAATCTTAAAAAAAAAACTCACCTGTATTTCTTGCTGAGGAAATGTACCTACGTGTGTTACTAAAAACAGAGTCCCTTGGCAAATGTTATTAAATATCCGTACAAAGGTAAACACGGGTGGATGAAGGACTTAAAGAGAGGGAGGAAAAGTGAAGACTGTGAACAGATTGTGTTGCAAAAAGGTACAGATGAACAGAAAGATGAGAAAAAGAAGCAGCCTTCTGAACTAGTGCTCAAAGGTGCTCAGAGAGACTAGAGATGGGTGGAAAGAGAATTAGGGGTTTTCACGTGGGAGACCACTGCTTCCCAAGGTAGGGGTGAAGTTTGGAGGGTAGGGGTCATGCTTTTGCAGAAGGGCATGGCAACCCACTCCAGAATTCTTGCCTGGAGAGTCCCCGTGGACAGAGGAGCCTGGTGGCCCACAGTCCACGGGGTTGCAAAGAGTCAGACATGACTGAAGCCACTTCGCACACATTACATCATGGTTTAGTTACCACGGTCCTTGGGGGAATTCCACAGCCACTGAGATGCTCCATAGACAAGGGCCTCGGGCATGTACGACTTCTGAATGACCCACAGGGTGCACTTGTATATGACTCTCCAAAGCCCATTGCTGACTTTATGGTACGTAGATACCCAAGGCTTGCTGTTTGTGGTTCGGCTATGTGTTGAGGGTTGCAGGCTCGCAGCCTGCCGGTGGTTGAAAGACATATTCTACTTTCTTTGGCTGAGACTATCCCTGGGCGTCCTTGTGGAGTGCTTGAGAAAGATCTCTTCATTTTTGACAATGCCCCTTGTTATCTTGAGTTGTGAGTAGATAACTCGTGTATCAGCTGCTCCTGATAGCA
>SJYW01041002.1:0-12848 GCA_006410735.1 Raphicerus campestris | reverse complement strand
TCCCTAGACACACTCTGCCAGCACTGCTTCTGCTCACCACTGGGGCGGTGGTGGCGTGGAGGTGGTGTCTCTCTAAGAAAGAAGCTTCATAGCTGTGAGAGGAGGGGTTTCCAGGTGGGAGAGGCCCTGGCTGGGGGCAGAGGGGACCCTCCTTGCTCAGGGCTCCTGGTGCAGCCCCCTAAGATCCCAAGCCCACCGCACACAGGCAGCCCCAGAGCACCCTTCCCTCCCACTCCCACTGATCCTTCGGTCCCCTTGGGGAGAACAGCTGCCAAGATGCCTGCATGCCCCCCACACCCAGCCCCTCACCTCTGCAGCCCTATACCCTGTCATTTCCTCTGGACCTCACAGCTTTCTGCTCTCAGCTGGGTGGGGTGGTGGGGATCGGAGCTCAGCCGTGAATCTGAGGTCTTGGCCAGGCTCCTTGCATCCCACCCTCTATCCACAGGAGAAGCTGCCATGCAAGACTCACTGGGCTGCTCCCAGTCAGACCCCCTCCCCTACCCTCTGCACGAAGGTCTAGAGCAGGAGAGCAGGCCCAAGGGTCTGTTGGGAACTCAGGGGGGAAATAGCCACATACTCCAGCCATGTACCCTGGCTGGGGCGAGCAGGCAGTCCAGGGCTCTCCCCACTCTGGTCAGCCTTCCCTGGGAAGCCAGCAGCAGTGGCCAGGCCTCCCAGACACACCTGGGATCAACCTTCCCAGAACCTCACCCAGGGACCAGGACTGGCTCTTGGTCACTTCTGAACTCTTGCATGACCCTTGGCCGAGCAGGCTCACCAAGAGGCCTCCTTCAGATTTTCCAAAGGAAGAATGGCAGAGTCTCTCCCCCATTCTAGAATGCAGTCCATCACAACTCCATCTGGCCCCTCAACTCCTCCGTCTCCCAACACCACACTCCCAGTCCACCGCCTGATATTTCCAGCTGAAGGGGAATCTCTCACCAAACCCTCATCTTCCAGGTGAGGACCTCAGGTCCAGAGAGGGGAAGACATGGCACAGCAGGGCCGGCTCAGAACTCATCTTCCCTTCCCAGTGGCAGTCCTCCCCTCACAGCACATCCAGAGTTCAGGACTGGAGGGGAGTCAAGGGGATGAAAGAGTGAGACCTAGAGCCCACTCTGACCTGCCTCAAGGTCCCCGGCCGCCCATCCAACAGGCCTCCCACCACCCAGCTTGTGTCAGAGGAGCCCCAAGGCACAGCCCCAGGCTCTCCAGGAGCCCTCCCACACCAGGAAGAGGCACGGAGCACCACAGACAGCCCAGCACAGCAGGGGCCTGGGGAAGCAGGCTGCAGAGCCCCTCCCCCTCAGCAAGGACACAGGCGTGCAGGTGACCTGGGGGCGTGTGCTGGGAGTGGGGGCCCAGCTTCAGCATCTCCATGACCCACTGCCAGAGACTGTCCTGGACCAGAGCCCTGGATTCTAGAAACACTGACCACTCCCACATACACACACCTATCTTACTTTCTTAACATCTGTCTGTCCTACTCGACCTCAACCAGTCCCTCCCAGGGTCAGAGGCTGCAGGTCTCCCCACTGCCCACTGGGCCACCCATTCACAGGCAACAGAGTAGAAGGAGTCAGGTGCAGAGTCAGACAGAACTGGATTCTCTCGTGAGCTGCAGAACCCCACCTCTCTGAGCCTCAGTTTCCTCCATCTAGAAATTGGGCATAACACAAACCACTCCACACAGAAAGCATTAAATGTGTCCATATGTGTCAAGACAGGCGCCCAGCAGGTACTCAAAGTCACTGCCCTCTCCCCCCACCATGCCAACCCCATCTGCCTGGCACCTGCTGCCGCTGGGCTGGCTTCAGGAGCTTCCATGGCTACAAAAACCAGCATCTGGTTCAGTCCCATCTCAGAGGGCTTGCGGGGGCCCTGTCTCACTAACAGGACAGTCCTAGCCCCCAGGCAGGGCTGAGCCAAGAACAGGAATTTCTACCTGACATTTAAAAAGGCCCAGAAGCCAAGCGCCTGGGCACAGAGTGACAGGAGCCCAGGGGAAGGGTCAAGGTGGCTATTTCACAGCCGGCAGGGTCTGTCTCAGCCCCAGCCATGCCTGTGCCCACAGGGTCCGTGCTGTCTGCCAGTAGCACACAAGGGGGTCTGTGCAGCCTCCTAAGTCACCCCAGAGAGAAGCAGTGTTTTTCCCATTTATAGGTAAGATGGCTACAGGCAATTTGTCCAAGTTCACACTTAAAACCCAAGTCTACATATGGGATGTTCCAGTCCCCAGACTCTCCATCATTCGGTCCTCCTGCCTCAGAGGACTGGAGGCCAGTGAGAGGCCCTGGCCTGTGTGCTGAGGGGGCAGGGGGCAAGTTCCCCCAGGCCCCGAGGAACAGGAACTGTCCACCTGTGGGGCACGACTGTCTGCTCACATTCAAAGCCACATGTGTCATAAGATACATGAAAATGCCCCCAACCAACTCTGGGTAGAAACCACTGAACAGCACCCAGAGAGGTAAACCACATCCGAATCGTGAGCGCTACAGAGCATAATTATTAAATGCTGTCACTAAGGAAGAAAATTAATTAGCAGTAGCTGTNCCCCAGGCTCTCCAGGAGCCCTCCCACACCAGGAAGAGGCACGGAGCACCACAGACAGCCCAGCACAGCAGGGGCCTGGGGAAGCAGGCTGCAGAGCCCCTCCCCCTCAGCAAGGACACAGGCGTGCAGGTGACCTGGGGGCGTGTGCTGGGAGTGGGGGCCCAGCTTCAGCATCTCCATGACCCACTGCCAGAGACTGTCCTGGACCAGAGCCCTGGATTCTAGAAACACTGACCACTCCCACATACACACACCTATCTTACTTTCTTAACATCTGTCTGTCCTACTCGACCTCAACCAGTCCCTCCCAGGGTCAGAGGCTGCAGGTCTCCCCACTGCCCACTGGGCCACCCATTCACAGGCAACAGAGTAGAAGGAGTCAGGTGCAGAGTCAGACAGAACTGGATTCTCTCGTGAGCTGCAGAACCCCACCTCTCTGAGCCTCAGTTTCCTCCATCTAGAAATTGGGCATAACACAAACCACTCCACACAGAAAGCATTAAATGTGTCCATATGTGTCAAGACAGGCGCCCAGCAGGTACTCAAAGTCACTGCCCTCTCCCCCCACCATGCCAACCCCATCTGCCTGGCACCTGCTGCCGCTGGGCTGGCTTCAGGAGCTTCCATGGCTACAAAAACCAGCATCTGGTTCAGTCCCATCTCAGAGGGCTTGCGGGGGCCCTGTCTCACTAACAGGACAGTCCTAGCCCCCAGGCAGGGCTGAGCCAAGAACAGGAATTTCTACCTGACATTTAAAAAGGCCCAGAAGCCAAGCGCCTGGGCACAGAGTGACAGGAGCCCAGGGGAAGGGTCAAGGTGGCTATTTCACAGCCGGCAGGGTCTGTCTCAGCCCCAGCCATGCCTGTGCCCACAGGGTCCGTGCTGTCTGCCAGTAGCACACAAGGGGGTCTGTGCAGCCTCCTAAGTCACCCCAGAGAGAAGCAGTGTTTTTCCCATTTATAGGTAAGATGGCTACAGGCAATTTGTCCAAGTTCACACTTAAAACCCAAGTCTACATATGGGATGTTCCAGTCCCCAGACTCTCCATCATTCGGTCCTCCTGCCTCAGAGGACTGGAGGCCAGTGAGAGGCCCTGGCCTGTGTGCTGAGGGGGCAGGGGGCAAGTTCCCCCAGGCCCCGAGGAACAGGAACTGTCCACCTGTGGGGCACGACTGTCTGCTCACATTCAAAGCCACATGTGTCATAAGATACATGAAAATGCCCCCAACCAACTCTGGGTAGAAACCACTGAACAGCACCCAGAGAGGTAAACCACATCCGAATCGTGAGCGCTACAGAGCATAATTATTAAATGCTGTCACTAAGGAAGAAAATTAATTAGCAGTAGCTGTAGCTGTCTTGTGNCCCTCCCCCTCAGCAAGGACACAGGCGTGCAGGTGACCTGGGGGCGTGTGCTGGGAGTGGGGGCCCAGCTTCAGCATCTCCATGACCCACTGCCAGAGACTGTCCTGGACCAGAGCCCTGGATTCTAGAAACACTGACCACTCCCACATACACACACCTATCTTACTTTCTTAACATCTGTCTGTCCTACTCGACCTCAACCAGTCCCTCCCAGGGTCAGAGGCTGCAGGTCTCCCCACTGCCCACTGGGCCACCCATTCACAGGCAACAGAGTAGAAGGAGTCAGGTGCAGAGTCAGACAGAACTGGATTCTCTCGTGAGCTGCAGAACCCCACCTCTCTGAGCCTCAGTTTCCTCCATCTAGAAATTGGGCATAACACAAACCACTCCACACAGAAAGCATTAAATGTGTCCATATGTGTCAAGACAGGCGCCCAGCAGGTACTCAAAGTCACTGCCCTCTCCCCCTACAATGCCAACCCCATCTGCCTGGCACCTGCTGCCGCTGGGCTGGCTTCAGGAGCTTCCATGGCTACAAAAACCAGCATCTGGTTCAGTCCCATCTCAGAGGGCTTGCGGGGGCCCTGTCTCACTAACAGGACAGTCCTAGCCCCCAGGCAGGGCTGAGCCAAGAACAGGAATTTCTACCTGACATTTAAAAAGGCCCAGAAGCCAAGCGCCTGGGCACAGAGTGACAGGAGCCCAGGGGAAGGGTCAAGGTGGCTATTTCACAGCCGGCAGGGTCTGTCTCAGCCCCAGCCATGCCTGTGCCCACAGGGTCCGTGCTGTCTGCCAGTAGCACACAAGGGGGTCTGTGCAGCCTCCTAAGTCACCCCAGAGAGAAGCAGTGTTTTTCCCATTTATAGGTAAGATGGCTACAGGCAATTTGTCCAAGTTCACACTTAAAACCCAAGTCTACATATGGGATGTTCCAGTCCCCAGACTCTCCATCATTCGGTCCTCCTGCCTCAGAGGACTGGAGGCCAGTGAGAGGCCCTGGCCTGTGTGCTGAGGGGGCAGGGGGCAAGTTCCCCCAGGCCCCGAGGAACAGGAACTGTCCACCTGTGGGGCACGACTGTCTGCTCACATTCAAAGCCACATGTGTCATAAGATACATGAAAATGCCCCCAACCAACTCTGGGTAGAAACCACTGAACAGCACCCAGAGAGGTAAACCACATCCGAATCGTGAGCGCTACAGAGCATAATTATTAAATGCTGTCACTAAGGAAGAAAATTAATTAGCAGTAGCTGTAGCTGTCTTGTGTCTGCTGAAGCAGCGTGCATCTCAATTAAAATATAATTGCCGCAGCTTTCATCACAGCAGGTTAAACAGCGTGAGATGCAGAACAGGCTCCTGCTTACACGTGGCTTGACTCAGTATGGAAGTATCACAGAAGAGCAGGCGGGCAGGACAGAGGTTCCCTCACCCCAGACCCCTGTGCCCATCCATGCCCACCAATACTGGCAAGAGATAGCATGTCCAGGTATAGAGATGGAAGTGGAGAGTGATTCCTTCAACTTCTGCACAAACTCTGCCTTAGGAAAAGAGATTTTATGCCTGGCAAGAGTCAGAGAAGTCTCAACGGGGGCCCAACTGTGGACAGTGAGCTACAAAGTAGAATGTTGGCTGGCCTGGACAGTTCAGGAATTACTTCACTACACGGTATCCCCTGGCGGAGGCAAAGGACTCAAGCAAGGACCCCCACTTTGCATGTACAAGGTCATGCTGGGAGGAGATGAGAGGCAGCAGAGATCAGTGAGGCTTGTGGCTAAGAAGGAGGCCACCATGAAGGGCAGGCTGCTCCTCCTCTCTGGATGGCTCTTCCCACAGGAGAGTCAGGATCCAGAGTGCCACACTCTCAACAGTCAGGGATAGAGTTTTTACGATTTCCTGAGTTTTAAAACACAGTGAAAGCCTAACCTAAGGGTTATCAATATCTGACCTCTTATCTAGGAATTTCTGCACCTAGATACACATCAGAGTGTCATCATAGAGAGTAGAGTAGTGATTGCCAGTAGGGGGGCTTTCTACTCATGGAGGTGGGGTTCCTTTGGGGGCTGACGGAAATGTTATAAAAATAAATATTGCTGGTGGTTGTACAACTCTATGAATAATCTAAAAACTATTTAAATTTTTTTATTTATTTTTATTTTTTCTTGGAGGATTTTTTTTGTTATTTTGACTATTTTTTTAACTTTTTACTTTGTATTGGAGTATAGCCAATTAACAATGTTTTGATAGTTTCAGGTGGACAGCAAAGGGACTCAGCCATGCATATACATGTATCCATTCTCCCCCAAACTCCCCTCCCATCCAGGCTGCCATATAACATTGAACAGAGTTCCCTGTGCTACACAGTAGGTGCTTGTTATCCATTTTAAACATAGCAGTCTGTATATATCGATCTCAAACTTCCTAACTATACCTCTCCAAAATGTTTCTTATTGACGTATAGTTGATTTACAACGTTGTGTTAGTTTCAGGTGTACAGCTAAGAACTATGGAATTATGAGCTTTAAAAGAGTGAATTTTATGGTATATGAAGTGTAGCTCAACCAAGCAGTTACAAACAAAAAAAAAGTATGGTTTTTATCTCACATGCACCCAACAGCTGCCAGATTTTCCCCAGTGCATCCTTCTCTCATTCTTCAGACGCACCTTGAGGGGCTGGTGCAGCCGTCTTGGGTTGGGAACTGGGCAGAAGGCAGGGGTTGCCTTCAGCCCCACCCCCAATATCAGTGGAGCCTGGATGCTTTTCTGAATTGTCAGCTTGTATTAGAGGCTTCATCTTCACCTAGGAATCAGGAGGCTTCTTAGGAAAGGGTGGTAAGTGATGAGGGGAAGGGAGAAGAATGAGACCCGTCTGTTCAGGAACCCAGATCCAGAAGCCNCAGCCTTCCCTGGGAAGCCAGCAGCAGTGGCCAGGCCTCCCAGACACACCTGGGATCAACCTTCCCAGAACCTCACCCAGGGACCAGGACTGGCTCTTGGTCACTTCTGAACTCTTGCATGACCCTTGGCCGAGCAGGCTCACCAAGAGGCCTCCTTCAGATTTTCCAAAGGAAGAATGGCAGAGTCTCTCCCCCATTCTAGAATGCAGTCCATCACAACTCCATCTGGCCCCTCAACTCCTCCGTCTCCCAACACCACACTCCCAGTCCACCGCCTGATATTTCCAGCTGAAGGGGAGTCTCTCACCAAACCCTCATCTTCCAGGTGAGGACCTCAGGTCCAGAGAGGGGAAGACATGGCACAGCAGGGCCGGCTCAGAACTCATCTTCCCTTCCCAGTGGCAGTCCTCCCCTCACAGCACATCCAGAGTTCAGGACTGGAGGGGAGTCAAGGGGATGAAAGAGTGAGACCTAGAGCCCACTCTGACCTGCCTCAAGGTCCCCGGCCGCCCATCCAACAGGCCTCCCACCACCCAGCTTGTGTCAGAGGAGCCCCAAGGCACAGCCCCAGGCTCTCCAGGAGCCCTCCCACACCAGGAAGAGGCACGGAGCACCACAGACAGCCCAGCACAGCAGGGGCCTGGGGAAGCAGGCTGCAGAGCCCCTCCCCCTCAGCAAGGACACAGGCGTGCAGGTGACCTGGGGGCGTGTGCTGGGAGTGGGGGCCCAGCTTCAGCATCTCCATGACCCACTGCCAGAGACTGTCCTGGACCAGAGCCCTGGATTCTAGAAACACTGACCACTCCCACATACACACACCTATCTTACTTTCTTAACATCTGTCTGTCCTACTCGACCTCAACCAGTCCCTCCCAGGGTCAGAGGCTGCAGGTCTCCCCACTGCCCACTGGGCCACCCATTCACAGGCAACAGAGTAGAAGGAGTCAGGTGCAGAGTCAGACAGAACTGGATTCTCTCGTGAGCTGCAGAACCCCACCTCTCTGAGCCTCAGTTTCCTCCATCTAGAAATTGGGCATAACACAAACCACTCCACACAGAAAGCATTAAATGTGTCCATATGTGTCAAGACAGGCGCCCAGCAGGTACTCAAAGTCACTGCCCTCTCCCCCTACAATGCCAACCCCATCTGCCTGGCACCTGCTGCCGCTGGGCTGGCTTCAGGAGCTTCCATGGCTACAAAAACCAGCATCTGGTTCAGTCCCATCTCAGAGGGCTTGCGGGGGCCCTGTCTCACTAACAGGACAGTCCTAGCCCCCAGGCAGGGCTGAGCCAAGAACAGGAATTTCTACCTGACATTTAAAAAGGCCCAGAAGCCAAGCGCCTGGGCACAGAGTGACAGGAGCCCAGGGGAAGGGTCAAGGTGGCTATTTCACAGCCGGCAGGGTCTGTCTCAGCCCCAGCCATGCCTGTGCCCACAGGGTCCGTGCTGTCTGCCAGTAGCACACAAGGGGGTCTGTGCAGCCTCCTAAGTCACCCCAGAGAGAAGCAGTGTTTTTCCCATTTATAGGTAAGATGGCTACAGGCAATTTGTCCAAGTTCACACTTAAAACCCAAGTCTACATATGGGATGTTCCAGTCCCCAGACTCTCCATCATTCGGTCCTCCTGCCTCAGAGGACTGGAGGCCAGTGAGAGGCCCTGGCCTGTGTGCTGAGGGGGCAGGGGGCAAGTTCCCCCAGGCCCCGAGGAACAGGAACTGTCCACCTGTGGGGCACGACTGTCTGCTCACATTCAAAGCCACATGTGTCATAAGATACATGAAAATGCCCCCAACCAACTCTGGGTAGAAACCACTGAACAGCACCCAGAGAGGTAAACCACATCCGAATCGTGAGCGCTACAGAGCATAATTATTAAATGCTGTCACTAAGGAAGAAAATTAATTAGCAGTAGCTGTAGCTGTCTTGTGTCTGCTGAAGCAGCGTGCATCTCAATTAAAATATAATTGCCGCAGCTTTCATCACAGCAGGTTAAACAGCGTGAGATGCAGAACAGGCTCCTGCTTACACGTGGCTTGACTCAGTATGGAAGTATCACAGAAGAGCAGGCGGGCAGGACAGAGGTTCCCTCACCCCAGACCCCTGTGCCCATCCATGCCCACCAATACTGGCAAGAGATAGCATGTCCAGGTATAGAGATGGAAGTGGAGAGTGATTCCTTCAACTTCTGCACAAACTCTGCCTTAGGAAAAGAGATTTTATGCCTGGCAAGAGTCAGAGAAGTCTCAACGGGGGCCCAACTGTGGACAGTGAGCTACAAAGTAGAATGTTGGCTGGCCTGGACAGTTCAGGAATTACTTCACTACACGGTATCCCCTGGCGGAGGCAAAGGACTCAAGCAAGGACCCCCACTTTGCATGTACAAGGTCATGCTGGGAGGAGATGAGAGGCAGCAGAGATCAGTGAGGCTTGTGGCTAAGAAGGAGGCCACCATGAAGGGCAGGCTGCTCCTCCTCTCTGGATGGCTCTTCCCACAGGAGAGTCAGGATCCAGAGTGCCACACTCTCAACAGTCAGGGATAGAGTTTTTCCGATTTCCTGAGTTTTAAAACACAGTGAAAGCCTAACCTAAGGGTTATCAATATCTGACCTCTTATCTAGGAATTTCTGCACCTAGATACACATCAGAGTGTCATCATAGAGAGTAGAGTAGTGATTGCCAGTAGGGGGGCTTTCTACTCATGGAGGTGGGGTTCCTTTGGGGGCTGATGGAAATGTTATAAAAATAAATATTGCTGGTGGTTGTACAACTCTATGAATAATCTAAAAACTATTTAAATTTTTTTTATTTATTTTTATTTTTTCTTGGAGGATTTTTTTTGTTATTTTGACTATTTTTTTAACTTTTTACTTTGTATTGGAGTATAGCCAATTAACAATGTTTTGATAGTTTCAGGTGGACAGCAAAGGGACTCAGCCATGCATATACATGTATCCATTCTCCCCCAAACTCCCCTCCCATCCAGGCTGCCATATAACATTGAACAGAGTTCCCTGTGCTACACAGTAGGTGCTTGTTATCCATTTTAAACATAGCAGTCTGTATATATCGATCTCAAACTTCCTAACTATACCTCTCCAAAATGTTTCTTATTGACGTATAGTTGATTTACAACGTTGTGTTAGTTTCAGGTGTACAGCTAAGAACTATGGAATTATGAGCTTTAAAAGAGTGAATTTTATGGTATATGAAGTGTAGCTCAACCAAGCAGTTACAAACAAAAAAAAAGTATGGTTTTTATCTCACATGCACCCAACAGCTGCCAGATTTTCCCCAGTGCATCCTTCTCTCATTCTTCAGACGCACCTTGAGGGGCTGGTGCAGCCGTCTTGGGTTGGGAACTGGGCAGAAGGCAGGGGTTGCCTTCAGCCCCACCCCCAATATCAGTGGAGCCTGGATGCTTTTCTGAATTGTCAGCTTGTATTAGAGGCTTCATCTTCACCTAGGAATCAGGAGGCTTCTTAGGAAAGGGTGGTAAGTGATGAGGGGAAGGGAGAAGAATGAGACCCGTCTGTTCAGGAACCCAGATCCAGAAGCCCCTGATGGTCCTCCCACACCAGTCCAAGCCCAGCTTCACCACAAAGGTGGACGCTCTGCTCCGGGCTCTGAGGCTATGCCACCTGAATCACAATGTTTCCAGCCCCACACCTGCAGTGCCATGGACGCAGCTACATGCCCCCACCCTCTGCCAACCAGGAACGGCCTGAAAGCAGGCACTGGACAGGGAAGGCACCCAGAGGATGCACAAGGGATGAACGGCGATCATTTCTCTCCAGCACCAGGTGCAGAGGGCACCCCACCCTGGTGAGCCCAGAGGGAAGCAGGGAGCTGCCGGCGTGGTGTCCAACAGCACATGGAGCGGAGCAGCCTCAATGAGCACCTGCTTTCCTACCTGTTTGAGCCGTGACCTTGAGTGAGAGGACACCACAAGATGCCAGGGACTCTTCCCAACTCGAGCCACAGGCCTAGCCGTCCCTTTCCAGAAAAGCAGAGTCTCAGAACAGCCCCGCCCCCCAACCTCAGGGCACCCTGCTCTCCTAACCCTGTAACTGACTCTATAGACCTACCCTCTGGAACCTTCTCTCACTCACCCTTTCCCCCAAAGTACCCTAAGAATCTTCCTCAGGCCTTAAAAGCACTCTGACCCACCTGTTCCTCTACAAGTTACTCTCCCCCACAGAAAGCCCTCACAGCTGTTCCCACAAAGCTGCTTGTCAAAGGAAAACGCAGAATGCCAAAATAGTGGAAACAATTCCAAACAACCCCAAATAATGGGCTGGTTAAGTCATCCCAGCATGTCCAAACAATGTAACGTTAGTCATTGAAAATCAGATTTACAGACTTACTTAATACCATGAGACGGGCTTATGTTAAAATACCAAGTGAAAAAATCCAGGGTGCAAAGTTGCACACAAAGCAGGAGGTTCTCACTGAGCTCACAGACTGCAGGAGGGACGCTAGAAGGAAATGTACCTGCCACCACGCGCCACTGCTGAATAAAGGCATCACTGGGGCTTTCTTCCTTCTTCATTTATACTTTCTGAACTGCGCACACTGTGCCTTTGAGCACGGATTGTTTGCTTACAACTATGAAAAAATATGCTCCAAACCATTTGCCCACATAAGAAGATACAAATCTCTCCTCCCCACCACAACCCAGGCAACAGGTCCCCAGAGCTCGGAGCATAGCCCCTTTCTGCTGCCCAGCCTGGAACTGGTCACCCTGGGTGTTCCTGGGGACTCAGAATGAGATGTTTCTAGTAAAACATATCCCTGCCACTCACGGGTGCTGGGTGCCACACCAGTCCCCGTGGTTACCAAATGAATGTGGTCGGTACCCTCAGAAGGATTTGCTAAAGTGGAAGCAAGAAACAAGGAAACTAGGAATTAATCGCAGAAAAGGACCTGAGCTTCTGGGTGCTGGGAAACAAGTGGAGGAGGGAAGCTTGAGTGTTACCAAGAAGAATTTAAACGTTATCCTGGACTAAGGTTTGTATAAGACTGGCAGTGCCAACCTGCTCCTGGTCTAAGGCAGACATTGCTAATCAATCACAGCGCTTTTTCTGAGCAGCTCTGGCAGGGGGAGGGGGTGGCGGCAAGACATCAGACAGCCTCTCCCAATCAAACTGCCCTGGCACAGGCAACCAACTCCCTCCATCTGTGTCTGTGGGCAACACGCCCTGTAAGGACGGGAGTGGCCTGACCGCACTTGACACAGATCGCTCCGAACACAAGGGTGCCTGCTGCAGGGAGACCAGGCCAGACACAGATGTAGAAGTCCAAGCCCTGGAGTGTGCCGAGGGCATGGGGAGGGAGTGGACAGGGCTGCACCGCCCACTCTGAGGCCAATTTCCTCTCTCCTCCTAACTTTGAGGAGACCCAGCGAGCTTAGCCCTCTGGAAGGAAAAGGACTCCAGCCGGGCCAAGCAGCCAAATGCACAGAAGGGCTGCACTGGCCAGCTCATGACTGGGATGGGCAGAAGGCCCCCCAAGACAGCCTTGGGCACCTGCCCAAAAACTCACATCCTCCCAGACAGGTCGGTGTCTGAGCCACTTGCTCAAACTTTTCCTTCAGAGCACGTGGCCCCCGATGGCTCGTGTCCTGTCTCCTCAAGGAGACTGCAGATCTCTTCAAAAAAGGAAGGGGCTCTTGATTTACCCACAGGACTCTAAGCTGGAAGGAAGGGCCCTTGGAAACCAGCCAGCCTCACTGTACAAATGGGAAGGCCAGGCTCAAACATATGGAGACACCTCCTGCACTCAGAGCAAGTGAGGGGCAAAGCTAGAGTTCAGTGTGTCCCACCGCATGACCCTCTCTCCTGAGTCCAGCGGACTGCTGGACCCAGGAGGCATCCAAACCTTCAGTGCAGGGCAGTCCTCCTCCTTGAGCACTGGCCCTGGGGCTAATGGCTGCCACCCTGTGCACCAGCCCATCCCTTGCACACAGCACACAGAGAGAGGCTCAGCCCCCTTGGAGGAGTTGGGACTCATGCAGTGCCCATCAGCAGCACCA
>SJYW01040993.1:0-13196 GCA_006410735.1 Raphicerus campestris | reverse complement strand
AAAAATGTATTCCTACAACTCCTTACATTTCATAAAGTTAATTTGAATCCAGTAGATTAGAATCTGCCAATACAGGAGACACAAGTGACATTAGTTGAAACCCTGGGTCAGGAAGATCCCTGGAGTAGGAAACAGAAATCCATTCCAGTATTCTTGCCTAGAAAATTTCATGGACAAAGGAGCCTGGTGGGCTACAGTTCATGGGGTCTCAAAAAGTTGGCCACAACTGGGCATGGACACATGCTTGCATGCAGATTAGAAGCTGATTGCCTTAAGTAAGGCAAGCATTTTGGACAGTGCCTACCTAGATAACAGTAAGAACTTTATTTGCTATATCATCATTAAAATAGTTTATTTCATGATTGACCTCTCAAACACATGTTCTTTAAAAAGTAGATTGCTTCACAAATTTCTTATTTTGAAGAAGAGCTTATTTTTGCTTTCAAATATGCATGCTAATTTATAAAAACATGATAAATATGTCTAAGGGAGAATTTTTAAAATTTCATAATAGCAGCACCCAGACACACCCTCCCACCATGCTAGTATTTTTCTCTAATTCTCTTCATGTATTAATCCATGTATTTATATTAACTGAAATAACAAAAAGTTCATATTTGCACAGGTTTGCCTCCATTTTTACCATTTTTTATTATATAAGCATTCTTCATATTATTAATTTTTAAAGCATATTTTGTAAAGCCTATATAGTATTCACAATTTAATTAATATCCTACTATTCAAACAGTAAGCTGCTTCCAGTTGTTTATTACAATATATTCACTGAATTATAGTATTCTTGGACATAAATCATGGTTGCATACCTGATTATAACTTCAGGGTAAAATCTATGAAATTTCATTTCTAGGGCAATGGATGTGAATATTTTTAAATATCTTCTTTCATTTTATTATACCTCTGTCTAGATAGGTTGTTCAAAACCTTAGTAGCTCTCCATTTCAATCACAGGAAAAGCCAAAATATTTATAAGGTCTACATATCTGGCCTTAAAGTTCTGCCCTCTCTTTCCTACTTTTTTTTCTCAATTACTCCATGGCAAGCATACATGGGTCCTGGCTGCTCTTTTTACACAGCAAGCGTGTTCTAACCTCTCAGAGTCTTTGTTTTCACTAGACCCTCCTTATGGATTACTCTTCTCTCCATTATCTATTTTGGAATCCGCCATGTCTTCAGCAACCTTTTTCCTCAGATTTCATCTATTCAATGAAGTGTATTCTTATCATCTTATTTCTTCTGCAATTTCTACCCTCAAGGTGCTAACTATTTCTTAATTGTTTATTGTGTTATTTTGAATAGTCTGTCTCGTCACTCTAGAAGCTCTATATGGACAGAAAGAATCTTCAAGGTCTTTTGTTTGCTAATGTATTTGCTTCATAAATATTAGTATCTTGTACACTCTAGTGCTAAATATTTATTGGATAAATGAACACTTGACTTATACTCCCAGTAATATTAGTCCATTCTGCAACATTTTCATAACCAGTATATGCTTTCTTTCATGTCTTTCATGTTGATCCTGCTTTCTCCCCCATTTCCCCCAGTTGTGTCATTCTTTATTTCTGTACAGTATTCTGTGAGTTACTAGTAAACGATCTCACATCTATTCAAATCTGTTTTCTTTAAAACTAATTTTGAAATGTACTATTCTTAATACTTTTACGTTGTATAGTTTTTGCACCTCCATGAATGTGTAAGTTTCTTTCAATAATCACATGGCTAAAATAGCTACCTTTTCATTTCTACTCTCCTTTCAACAAGATCTTTTTGTCCTAGACTTTTGTTTCATCAAAATTTTAATTTAATGAAACCCAAACTGCTTAAATAATATTGTCAAATCAAAGCAAATATTGTCCTTAAATTTGTTTCTTACTTTTACAATTTTTAGCAAATCAAATATGTTTTTCTGTTTCTTGAGTACTCTGTTCTTTGTGTGTATGGNCATCAAAATTTTAATTTAATGAAACCAAAACTGCTTAAATAATATTGTCAAATCAAAGCAAATATTGTCCTTAAATTTGTTTCTTACTTTTACAATTTTTAGCAAATCAAATATGTTTTTCTGTTTCTTGAGTACTCTGTTCTTTGTGCGTATGGTGTGAGCACAGAGTCCTTTCACGGTCATGTCTTTTGTTGTGTGTTTTTGTTTACACATCCTTGAATGAAAAGAGATAAAGTCATTCCTAACATTTTGCACAAACAGGCATTTATCTTGGTTTCTATCCCTGTTTCCTGGTTACAAGCAGCAGTTTCCTCTCAGGACTTAAGCTAGAAGGCCACAGATGTACCCAGTCTCTAGCCAAAACTTGTGTATCCAGCAGCAATTTTTCAAATGTGGCTACCGAATTGAGGGAAGGGATCATCTGCTAGCTCTAACTGGAATTAAGAAAATTAAAATTTATTCTTTAATAATTTTAACTAATTCTTAGTTTCTTCTTGCCAAAAAGCCTGAATAAAAACTGAAATGTTTAAGAGAATACCAAGCCCATGACTTTTCTATTCACAAAATATTACTAGTCTGATTTCAAACTTAAGAATAAGAACATTAGCATCTACTCATCAATATATCTCTTTGTTACAAGAAACAGAAGGCCCAGATGCATGAATGTATCAACAGATTAATGGAGAAGAAGCACAACTATTTTTCTTCCTAGTAAAGATCCTGATCTCTGAAACTGANTCTTCTTGCCAAAAAGCCTGAATAAAACCTGAAATGTTTAAGAGAATACCAAGCCCATGACTTTTCTATTCACAAAATATTACTAGTCTGATTTCAAATTTAAGAATAAGAACATTAGCATCTACTCATCAATATATCTCTTGTTACAAGAAACAGAAGGCCCAGATGCATGAATGTATCAACAGATTAATGGAGAAGAAACACAACTATTTTTCTTCCTAGTAAAGATCCTGATCTCTGAAACAGAGGAAAGGATGTCTTCTCATCTTCTTCCCCAAGTTGTATTTTCCTCTGGGACAAAATTGTGTTTCAGCTTCAATCACTGGTGGTGATTTTCATTTCATATCTTCAGAGTCATAATTAGTAAAAATTTTTCTTTGATTTTGTTTTCACGGTTGTATATCTTTGTTTAAAAATCTGCTTATAGTTTCCATTTGGTAGAGTATATTCTGCTACTCAGATGCCAATTTAAACTAAAAGAGCTGTATAGAAATTTATTCCAGCCTTCTTAATTCTCAATTTTTCTTTCTTGTATTATGACAGTAATTTAAAAATTTCGGTATTATACTTTCAATAATTTCTGGTTTGGAGTCTCATACTGTTTTCCTTACATTTCACCCAATAGTAAGTCTCACCTTCCTTTATAAAAGTCATGCTTTCTTGTTAATAAAGAGGATTTCATAAAATCTTCTTAAACTATTGACTGACATAAGGGAATATTAGTCCTCACTTTTGGTAGGGAAAATAGCCTAAATTATTTAATTGGTATTTTCAGGACATTACACCTCCCAAAAAAGAGAATACACATTCTTTTCAAGTTCACATGGAACTGAACCAAAACAAAATGATTACTAGAAATGAAATAAAAAATTAAAACATATAAATTTCATGCAAATAAAAGTCCCCAGATTGCTTCACTGGGGAATTCTACTAAACATACAAAGAACTTATATCAATCCTTCTCAAGTTCTCCCAAAAGACTGAAGAGGAGAGAACACTCCCAGTCATTATCACCTTGATATCGAAACCAGACAAAGAGGCTATCAAATAGGGAAATAACAGGCCAATATCTTTGATGGCTATAGATGCAAAAATTCTCAAAAAATATTAACAAATCAAAGCCAATAGCACATAAAAAAGATCATGTACCATGATCAAACTGGATTCATCTCGGTGTTCATAGGGATGGTTCAAGTCACTCAATGTGATACATCATGTTAACAAAGACAAAAACCACATGATCCTACCAATAGACATAGAAAATTAAAGCATTTGATAAAATAGTCAGTCCATTAATGATAAAAACTCTCACCCAACTTGGTACTGAAAGAACATGTTTCAACACCGTAAGTGCTATTATTTCAAATCCATAGCCAACATAGCAGTCAATGGTGAAAAGCTAAAATCCATTTACCTTTTAGCCTTTCAGTAACATTTTGTATTTTATGTCTTCAACATTTTGGCTTACAGATGTTGAGCTTGGAAAATAAATGCCTCAAGAGAAAATTACATGCAGAATTCATGGCTTCCCCCGCCCCCGGGTTCTCTTTTCTCCGTGATCACCCTCTTAAATTTAAGTTTCACTTGTTTAGTGAAATTTTGATATCCAGACTCAGAAAGTAGATTGCAATTCACCATTACATCAAAAAATTTCCTAAGAAGAAAATTTAAGCATAAATTCATAGTTCACCTAGGTGGGTTTCCATGATCTCTCATCTCTAATATCTTGGCTCATTAATCCTTAGCTGCTATCTGCTCAAACAGATTTTTTGTTGTTGTTGTTCTTAATTTTACCCAGCTTTGATAGCTGTTTTTAGGGAAGAGAGGAGCCTAATATCAGAAAACAAAGATTATGGCATCTAGTCCCATAATTTCATGGGAAATAGACGGGGAAACAGTGGAAATAGTGTCAGACTTTATTTTGTGGGGCTCCAAAATCACTGCAGATAGTGACTGCAGCCATGAAATTAAAAGACTCTTACTCCCTGGAAGAAAAATTATGACCAACCTAGATAGCTTATTCAAAAGCAGAGACATTACTTTGCCAACAAAGGTCCGTCTAGTCAAGGCTATGGTTTTTCCTGTGGTCATGTATGGTTGTGAGAGTTGGACTGTGAAGAAGGCTGAATGCCAAAGAATTGATGTTTTTGAACTGTGGTGTTGGAGAAGATTCTTGAGAGTTCCTTGGACTGCAGGGAGATCCAACCAGTCCATTCTAAAGGAGATCAGTCCTGGGTGTATTTTGGAAGGAATGATGCTGAAGATGAAACTCCAGTACTTTGGCCACCTCATGTGAAGAGTTGACTCACTGGAAAATACTCTTATGCTAGGAGGGATTGGGGGCAGGAGGAAAAGGGGATGACAGAGGGTGAGATGGCTGGATGGCATCACCTACTCAATGGACATGAGTNAAAAATGTATTCCTACAACTCCTTACATTTCATAAAGTTAATTTGAATCCAGTAGATTAGAATCTGCCAATACAGGAGACACAAGTGACATTAGTTGAAACCCTGGGTCAGGAAGATCCCTGGAGTAGGAAACAGAAATCCATTCCAGTATTCTTGCCTAGAAAATTTCATGGACAAAGGAGCCTGGTGGGCTACAGTTCATGGGGTCTCAAAAAGTTGGCCACAACTGGGCATGGACACATGCTTGCATGCAGATTAGAAGCTGATTGCCTTAAGTAAGGCAAGCATTTTGGACAGTGCCTACCTAGATAACAGTAAGAACTTTATTTGCTATATCATCATTAAAATAGTTTATTTCATGATTGACCTCTCAAACACATGTTCTTTAAAAAGTAGATTGCTTCACAAATTTCTTATTTTGAAGAAGAGCTTATTTTTGCTTTCAAATATGCATGCTAATTTATAAAAACATGATAAATATGTCTAAGGGAGAATTTTTAAAATTTCATAATAGCAGCACCCAGACACACCCTCCCACCATGCTAGTATTTTTCTCTAATTCTCTTCATGTATTAATCCATGTATTTATATTAACTGAAATAACAAAAAGTTCATATTTGCACAGGTTTGCCTCCATTTTTACCATTTTTTATTATATAAGCATTCTTCATATTATTAATTTTTAAAGCATATTTTGTAAAGCCTATATAGTATTCACAATTTAATTAATATCCTACTATTCAAACAGTAAGCTGCTTCCAGTTGTTTATTACAATATATTCACTGAATTATAGTATTCTTGGACATAAATCATGGTTGCATACCTGATTATAACTTCAGGGTAAAATC
Source organism: Raphicerus campestris (assembly GCA_006410735.1). Lineage (NCBI taxonomy): Eukaryota > Metazoa > Chordata > Mammalia > Artiodactyla > Bovidae > Raphicerus > Raphicerus campestris. Next base: position 7,238 of record SJYW01040993.1, on the reverse strand, counting down.
TATGAAATTTCATTTCTAGAGCAATGGATGTGAATATTTTTAAATATCTTCTTTCATTTTATTATACCTCTGTCTAGATAGGTTGTTCAAAACCTTAGTGGCTCTCCATTTCAATCACAGGAAAAGCCAAAATATTTATAAGGTCTACATATCTGGCCTTAAAATTCTGCCCTCTCTTTCCTACTTTTTTTTCTCAATTACTCCATGGCAAGCATACATGGGGTCCTGGCTGCTCTTTTTACACAGCAAGCGTGTTCTAACCTCTCAGAGTCTTTGTTTTCACTAGACCCTCCTTATGGATTACTCTTCTCTCCATTATCTATTTTGGAATCCGCCATGTCTTCAGCAACCTTTTTCCTCAGATTTCATCTATTCAATGAAGTGTATTCTTATCATCTTATTTCTTCTGCAATTTCTACCCTCAAGGTGCTAACTATTTCTTAATTGTTTATTGTGTTATTTTGAATAGTCTGTCTCGTCACTCTAGAAGCTCTATATGGACAGAAAGAATCTTCAAGGTCTTTTGTTTGCTAATGTATTTGCTTCATAAATATTAGTATCTTGTACACTCTAGTGCTAAATATTTATTGGATAAATGAACACTTGACTTATACTCCCAGTAATATTAGTCCATTCTGCAACATTTTCATAACCAGTATATGCTTTCTTTCATGTCTTTCATGTTGATCCTGCTTTCTCCCCCATTTCCCCCAGTTGTGTCATTCTTTATTTCTGTACAGTATTCTGTGAGTTACTAGTAAACGATCTCACATCTATTCAAATCTGTTTTCTTTAAAACTAATTTTGAAATGTACTATTCTTAATACTTTTACGTTGTATAGTTTTTGCACCTCCATGAATGTGTAAGTTTCTTTCAATAATCACATGGCTAAAATAGCTACCTTTTCATTTCTACTCTCCTTTCAACAAGATCTTTTTGTCCTAGACTTTTGTTTCATCAAAATTTTAATTTAATGAAACCAAAACTGCTTAAATAATATTGTCAAATCAAAGCAAATATTGTCCTTAAATTTGTTTCTTACTTTTACAATTTTTAGCAAATCAAATATGTTTTTCTGTTTCTTGAGTACTCTGTTCTTTGTGCGTATGGTGTGAGCACAGAGTCCTTTCACGGTCATGTCTTTTGTTGTGTGTTTTTGTTTACACATCCTTGAATGAAAAGAGATAAAGTCATTCCTAACATTTTGCACAAACAGGCATTTATCTTGGTTTCTATCCCTGTTTCCTGGTTACAAGCAGCAGTTTCCTCTCAGGACTTAAGCTAGAAGGCCACAGATGTACCCAGTCTCTAGCCAAAACTTGTGTATACAGCAGCAATTTTTCAAATGTGGCTACCGAATTGAGGGAAGGGATCATCTGCTAGCTCTAACTGGAATTAAGAAAATTAAAATTTATTCTTTAATAATTTTAACTAATTCTTAGTTTCTTCTTGCCAAAAAGCCTGAATAAAACCTGAAATGTTTAAGAGAATACCAAGCCCATGACTTTTCTATTCACAAAATATTACTAGTCTGATTTCAAATTTAAGAATAAGAACATTAGCATCTACTCATCAATATATCTCTTGTTACAAGAAACAGAAGGCCCAGATGCATGAATGTATCAACAGATTAATGGAGAAGAAACACAACTATTTTTCTTCCTAGTAAAGATCCTGATCTCTGAAACAGAGGAAAGGATGTCTTCTCATCTTCTTCCCCAAGTTGTATTTTCCTCTGGGACAAAATTGTGTTTCAGCTTCAATCACTGGTGGTGATTTTCATTTCATATCTTCAGAGTCATAATTAGTAAAAATTTTTCTTTGATTTTGTTTTCACGGTTGTATATCTTTGTTTAAAAATCTGCTTATAGTTTCCATTTGGTAGAGTATATTCTGCTACTCAGATGCCAATTTAAACTAAAAGAGCTGTATAGAAATTTATTCCAGCCTTCTTAATTCTCATTTTTTCTTTCTTGTATTATGACAGTAATTTAAAAATTTTGGTATTATACTTTCAATAATTTCTGGTTTGGAGTCTCATACTGTTTTCTTTACATTTCACCCAATAGTAAGTCTCACCTTCCTTTATAAAAGTCATGCTTTCTTGTTAATAAAGAGGATTTCATAAAATCTTCTTAAACTATTGACTGACATAAGGGAATATTAGTCCTCACTTTTGGTAGGGAAAATAGCCTAAATTGTTTAATTGGTATTTTCAGGACATTACACCTCCCAAAAAAGAGAATACACATTCTTTTCAAGTACACATGGAACTGAACCAAAACAAAATGATTACTAGAAATGAAATAAAAAATTAAAACATATAAATTTCATGCAAATAAAAGTCCCCAGATTGCTTCACTGGGGAATTCTACTAAACATACAAAGAACTTATATCAGTCCTTCTCAAGTTCTCCCAAAAGACTGAAGAGGAGAGAACACTCCCAGTCATTATCACCTTGATATCGAAACCAGACAAAGATGCTATCAAATAGGAAAATAACAGGCCAATATCTTTGATGGCTATAGATGCAAAAATTCTCAAAAAATATTAACAAATCAAAGCCAATAGCACATAAAAAAGATCATGTACCATGATCAAACTGGATTCATCTCGGTGTTCATAGGGATGGTTCAAGTCACTCAATGTGATACATCATGTTAACAAAGACAAAAACCACATGATCCTACCAATAGACATAGAAAATTAAAGCATTTGATAAAATAGTCAGTCCATTAATGATAAAAACTCTCACCCAACTTGGTACTGAAAGAACATGTTTCAACACCGTAAGTGCTATTATTTCAAATCCATAGCCAACATAGCAGTCAATGGTGAAAAGCTAAAATCCATTTACCTTTTAGCCTTTCAGTAACATTTTGTATTTTATGTCTTCAACATTTTGGCTTACAGATGTTGAGCTTGGAAAATAAATGCCTCAAGAGAAAATTACATGCAGAATTCATGGCTTCCCCCGCCCCCGGGTTCTCTTTTCTCCGTGATCACCCTCTTAAATTTAAGTTTCACTTGTTTAGTGAAATTTTGATATCCAGACTCAGAAAGTAGATTGCAATTCACCATTACATCAAAAAATTTCCTAAGAAGAAAATTTAAGCATAAATTCATAGTTCACCTAGGTGGGTTTCCATGATCTCTCATCTCTAATATCTTGGCTCATTAATCCTTAGCTGCTATCTGCTCAAACAGATTTTTTGTTGTTGTTGTTCTTAATTTTACCCAGCTTTGATAGCTGTTTTTAGGGAAGAGAGGAGCCTAATATCAGAAAACAAAGATTATGGCATCTAGTCCCATAATTTCATGGGAAATAGACGGGGAAACAGTGGAAATAGTGTCAGACTTTATTTTGTGGGGCTCCAAAATCACTGCAGATAGTGACTGCAGCCATGAAATTAAAAGACTCTTACTCCCTGGAAGAAAAATTATGACCAACCTAGATAGCTTATTCAAAAGCAGAGACATTACTTTGCCAACAAAGGTCCGTCTAGTCAAGGCTATGGTTTTTCCTGTGGTCATGTATGGTTGTGAGAGTTGGACTGTGAAGAAGGCTGAATGCCAAAGAATTGATGTTTTTGAACTGTGGTGTTGGAGAAGATTCTTGAGAGTTCCTTGGACTGCAGGGAGATCCAACCAGTCCATTCTAAAGGAGATCAGTCCTGGGTGTATTTTGGAAGGAATGATGCTGAAGATGAAACTCCAGTACTTTGGCCACCTCATGTGAAGAGTTGACTCACTGGAAAATACTCTTATGCTAGGAGGGATTGGGGGCAGGAGGAAAAGGGGATGACAGAGGGTGAGATGGCTGGATGGCATCACCTACTCAATGGACATGAGTTTGAGTGAACTTCAGGAGCTGGTGATAGACAGGGAGGCCTGGCATGCTGCGATTCATGGGGTCACAAATAGTTGAACACGACTGGGTGACTGAACTGAACTGAACTGAATACTAGTTACCCTGGTTCCCCTGTAGCTCAATGAGAAAGACTCTATCTGCAATGCAGAAGACACAGGTTTGATTCCCAGATCAGGAAGATCCCTTAGAGTAGGAAATGACTACTCACTCCTCCAGTATTCTTGACTGGGAAATCCCACGGATAGAGGACCATAATGGGCTATAATCCATGAGGTCTCAAAAGAGTCTGACACTGGGGAGTGACTAAGCAGCAACAACAATAGTAATATTAGCTATTGTACCATAACTGGTATATTAATATTCCAAACAGAGCTTTATGTTTAAATTCAACTCCTCTAAATCATTCACAGTTGGTTATGGAGATGAGATTCAAACCTGTGATTTCATGTTGCTTGCTTATTTGGTTAACTGCTTTTTCAATTGAGCTATTTAAATTAACTTTTTTTCCCCTACTTTTATATGAATTGAAAGTGAAAGGGTTAGTTGCTCAGTTTTGTCTGATTCTACAACCCTATGGACTGTAGTCCAACAGGCTCCTCTGTTCATGGGATTCTTTAGGCAGGAATACTGGAGTGGGTTGCCTTTCCCTTCTCCAGGGGATCTTCCTCACCCAGGGCTTGAACCCTGGGTATCCCACATTGTGGGTGGATTCTAAACAAGTACAACAATGAATAGTTAAGAAGCAAAAAGTTTCAGATAATACACTGAATATTAAAAACACTCTAAACCTGCATCTATAACTCTTGAGGAAGTAAAATCAATGTCTGCAACAGAGACTCCAAAAGTCATTAAGTACTCTATTAACTAAAATGTTTCCATGAGAGAAATCTCACTTATATATTTCTGATATTTCTCCAACTGAATGATCTTTTAAAAATCAACTGATTTTACTATAATTTTTTGATGTATAAATTTCATTTATGAGACTCTCATTCCCAGAATATTTTTGTGACTTGAAGATATTTTTTCCCATTGAAAATAACAAATTTCTGTTGAAAGTATAAAATTTAAATGGCTTTATTCATCTGTGAAATCAGTATTTGATCTATATTACATAAAGTATTTTTATAGGTTTCTTTTTTTATGTTGTTTCATAAATAATCCATTTCATCAAAATGAATTCAAAAGTCTCTGTAAGAACTATTTAGAGGAAGAGGAAATTGAAAAGGAAATACTCATTCCTCTTTTTTATATGACCATTTTTTAATGTGCTTTTATGTGCCAAGTTTGATGATAGTTATTTTGAATAATATAAAAAAGAAATTTCTCCCAAGAAGAACACTATTAACTGTGGTCAAAAAAGAAATAACACATGGATGATATACTGCTATTCATATCATGAGGGCTTAATGTAAATAAGCCCTGACATTTTCAAAATTAGGGATAACATTTTTGCATTTTATTGTATTTAGTATATTATGTGAATTTAGAAATGATAAATATTGTATAGGATATAGAACTTAAATGTTATAGAAGGCTAGTTCAGAGGCATTTTAAGATATTTGGACAGTCAAAGAAGGAAGAGGATTGAATTCTCATATTTTCAGTAGAATACTTGATGTTCAGTAGTGAATTCAATAGAATCCAATAAGATGCATATTGAAGGTGTAACAGCTGGCCATTCACGTGTAATATTTAATCACTGCATTATACAACAATTTATCAATGCTCAAAAAAATTCATTTATCTTTATTTCAAGATTTCAAGAATCTATATATTTTCAGCATTAATTGAAGGTGCTAAGTGAAGTCTCACCATACTTACAATTTTTTGAAGGTATATCATTCAAATAAACCTGAATACTGAATTTGATACAATTTTCCCTTCCTCTTTCTGATAACTAAATGAAAAACAAACAAAAAATACCACAAGTGAGAATCTAATTGGGCAAGAATAGAAGATATTGGCTAAAGTTTCTATGAATAATAGTTGTTAAGAAAATATATTTTATTTGCCATTAAATTTTTAATAAAGTTTTGATGCACTGCTTATGAGTAAGTCAATAGTTTTGCAAGAAACTAAAGAATTTCATTTTACCTTCAATTATGTCATTTGAGTTACACAANCATCAAAAAATTTCCTAAGAAGAAAATTTAAGCATAAATTCATAGTTCACCTAGGTGGGTTTCCATGATCTCTCATCTCTAATATCTTGGCTCATTAATCCTTAGCTGCTATCTGCTCAAACAGATTTTTTGTTGTTGTTGTTCTTAATTTTACCCAGCTTTGATAGCTGTTTTTAGGGAAGAGAGGAGCCTAATATCAGAAAACAAAGATTATGGCATCTAGTCCCATAATTTCATGGGAAATAGACGGGGAAACAGTGGAAATAGTGTCAGACTTTATTTTGTGGGGCTCCAAAATCACTGCAGATAGTGACTGCAGCCATGAAATTAAAAGACTCTTACTCCCTGGAAGAAAAATTATGACCAACCTAGATAGCTTATTCAAAAGCAGAGACATTACTTTGCCAACAAAGGTCCGTCTAGTCAAGGCTATGGTTTTTCCTGTGGTCATGTATGGTTGTGAGAGTTGGACTGTGAAGAAGGCTGAATGCCAAAGAATTGATGTTTTTGAACTGTGGTGTTGGAGAAGATTCTTGAGAGTTCCTTGGACTGCAGGGAGATCCAACCAGTCCATTCTAAAGGAGATCAGTCCTGGGTGTATTTTGGAAGGAATGATGCTGAAGATGAAACTCCAGTACTTTGGCCACCTCATGTGAAGAGTTGACTCACTGGAAAATACTCTTATGCTAGGAGGGATTGGGGGCAGGAGGAAAAGGGGATGACAGAGGGTGAGATGGCTGGATGGCATCACCTACTCAATGGACATGAGTTTGAGTGAACTTCAGGAGCTGGTGATAGACAGGGAGGCCTGGCATGCTGCGATTCATGGGGTCACAAATAGTTGAACACGACTGGGTGACTGAACTGAACTGAACTGAATACTAGTTACCCTGGTTCCCCTGTAGCTCAATGAGAAAGACTCTATCTGCAATGCAGAAGACACAGGTTTGATTCCCAGATCAGGAAGATCCCTTAGAGTAGGAAATGACTACTCACTCCTCCAGTATTCTTGACTGGGAAATCCCACGGATAGAGGACCATAATGGGCTATAATCCATGAGGTCTCAAAAGAGTCTGACACTGGGGAGTGACTAAGCAGCAACAACAATAGTAATATTAGCTATTGTACCATAACTGGTATATTAATATTCCAAACAGAGCTTTATGTTTAAATTCAACTCCTCTAAATCATTCACAGTTGGTTATGGAGATGAGATTCAAACCTGTGATTTCATGTTG
>SJYW01040990.1:0-14290 GCA_006410735.1 Raphicerus campestris | reverse complement strand
CCTTTGCCGCCCCTAATTCAAGCCAAGAAAATACCTCCTTGTCTGTCTCTGGGCAGGTCCTGCAGAGCCCAGAAGTGAGGAGCACGCTAGCTGGCCCCAGCACCGCTGTAAAGCGATCGGAGGAACTTCAGTCCACGGTGTGTGGGTCGTTCACTGCCCATCCGCTGCAACCCGGGGAATTCTTCCTCCCGGGTTTGCAGCCTCCTCCATCTTCCTCCCCTCCAGCTATGCCTTTCCAGTCTCTCTTGTAGCATCTCCAGGACCTGGCCCTTAAGTGTGAGCATTCCCTCATGGTCCATCCTCAACCCTTTTCAGAACATGCCCCCTCCCCAGGCATCCTCACAGGCTGCTTCAGGAACCCCCATCTGTCTCCCCAGCCTCCCACCTCTGGGCTGCAGGCCCCATTCGCCCTCGGCTGCCAGCTCCCTTCTGGACTGGCCAGACTCGGGAACCAGTGACCTGCAGACCTGCAGAGATGTCTTCCTCTGAGTCCTTGACCTCTACCCCCATCAGTGGGCCAGGAAGCGAGGCAATGACTTGCCCGAGCCTCAGGGAGGGCTGAGAACATCAAGCTGTTACCTGGTGTCCCCCATCGGCGCCAGAGTGACCTTGGAACCTTTCAGTGGCCCTCCCTGGGAGCTGTCATTAAGCAGCGATAAATTCCCTAATCGACACCCCCTTGTCCAAGTACCCGCCCTGCACACAGCCAGCCCTGAGGCACAGACTGCATAAGCCACTGCTCCCCACTGTGTAGCAAGGCCTCTAGGTGTGGGTCCAGCTTGGGGTCTGCTGGTGCCCACCCCCTGGGACCGATGGGGACAATCCCCTCTATCCTCACACCTTCTGAAGATAACCCCCGTCCCACCCCACCACCCCTGCTCCTAGCATCATCAGAGAATTCCGCATTTTCAAATTCTTTCTGGAATCAACGGATGCCTGAATAAATGCATTTTCAATGTATTAAGATTGCATTTGTCATGTAAATAAGATTTCTCAGGCCACTGATCTGGCCATTTACATGCAAAAATTCTGCTTTTACACATCTGTCTATCCACATATTTTTCTGTAGAAATAGTTGTAGCCCACTAGGTAGCTTGCTGGATGGATGGATAGATGAGTCATCAGGTAAACAGATCGAACTTAACCCTCTAGATGTATTCTGAAAAAGTCATCAATATTTTTTTCTAAATCAAACGGCATTTTTAATTCATCTGGAAAGCAAGTGCACACATGCACGCTAAGTCGCTTCAGTCGTGTCCAGCTCTGTGCAGCCCTATGGACTGCAGCCCGCCAGGCTCCTCTGTCCATGGGATTCTCCAGGCAAGAGCACGGGAGTGGGTTGCCAGGCCCTCCTCCAAGGGATCTTCCCGACCCAGGGATTGAACTTTCATCTCTTGTGTCTCCAGCATTGGCAGGGGGGTTCTTTACCACTAGCGCCACCTGGGAAGGCCAGAGAGCAAGTACAGACGCTTTAATTTAACGTCTATTTACACCAAGGCTTTTCCAATGCTCAACAGGCTCAGAGTGAGACACATTTAAGAAGGATGTCGGTTCCCCGTCTCCACCCTGTACACCTTCATCCATCAGACTGGCCTTCCATAGCACTATGTTCCTTGCTGCCCAAACTGAGGTTAAGACAAAATTCAAAGGCTCTCTCCTTGGGTGAGGTCAGTTTTCCACCACACGCCCCTCTACCAGCTGCTCTGACCTTGACTCCCCAGCTCCACCCTCTCAGAAATCTCACACCATCCTCCACCCCAGTGATGAGAAGGACCAGCCTGGCCGCTCAGAGCACGTCGTCCCCAGGTGGGCAGAGCCACCTCCGAGCTGATATTTTCAACAGGAAGGTCATAAGGTCTAACTTTATATGGATGATGACACCTTCCTACGTGTAGGTTTTCACAGCAAATGCTGTCCTGTTTGTTATCTCAGTGAATACCTGAAGCCTCCCCTACCCAGAGATGCATCTCTGTGTTACAGGTGAGAAAGCAGAGACTCAGCAACGGGAAGACACTTACCCACAGTCGGGTGACAACCACTGAACTAGCCTGCGATGAGCATAACGGCAGGGTCGGACACCCAGCCACTCGCTTTTCCCGGACACCCTAAATCCTCCTCCCTTGTGGCTAGAGACGGTCCTTCAGCAGAGTCCGGCCCAGGCAAGTCTCCCAGTCAGACAACAGCAAACCCAGTGCCCTCCCCGGCAGCCATCTCCTCAGCAACACTTCAGTCAGAAAGTGCCCTGGGGACCTGGGGGCTCAGAGGATCCAGAGTGGACTGGAGCAGTGAGCTGCAGTGGTCACACACACTCACTGACACACACACATTCTCACACTGACACACTCACACACACTGACATACACTCACACACACACTGACACACTCACACACACACTGATATACACATGTGCACTCACACACACACTCACACTCACACACACTCACTCTCACACACACTGACACACTCTCACTCACTCACACACACTGACACACACTCACACACTGACACACTCACACACACACTGATATACACATGTGCACTCACACACACACTCACACATACTCTCACACATTCACACACTGACACACACACTCACACACACACACATTCACACACATACACACACACGCACACTTACACAGTCTCACAGACTCACACATACACAGTCTCACACACATTCACACACTCACGCAACGCACACACACTAGTGAAGGAGAGACACAAACACGGCAGCGAGGAGGCTCCTCATGGACCCCATGACAATGAGGAGGCCATTTTCATGCTGTGTGACCTTGAACAAACTCCTCAACCTCTCTGAGCCTCAGTTGCTACATTTATAAAAACAGAGCGGGGTGACAGAGCACACCAACTTCCTAAGGTTATGAGGATTAAATGAGAATTCATGAGAAAGGATTCGGCAAAAGATTAAAGTTCATGTAAATGAGAGAGAGTTATCACGATCACCATTACGACATCTTATTTAAGAATTGTTCATAAGAGGACACCAGAGTGTCCTCAAGCAGGTCGGGAAGACCAGGAGATGGTTAAGCTGCAACAGAACGGCCAAGATGAGTCGAGGTAGGCATGACTGGAAGCAGGTCACGCAATCTGACCTGAGGCCTGGGATGCCTGTCCTGGGCCAGGAAGGCTCCCTCCCCTCCCTAAAGGCCACCGTGGAGGCTTGAGTCCATCTCCAGAGTGGTCTCAGTCCCCGGCCAGCTGTCCCCAGGGCGCTCCCTGCCAATTCCCCCCCTCCCAGCTCTCGGGTGTGCCCCCATTCAGCTCCCCTTCTGGGTCACATGGGGGCTGGAGCCCGGGGTCTGGACAGCCAGGAACTCACGAGTCCCAGCACCACCACCCCCTCAGACAGCTGTGGTTGGTTCTCTGAGTCCTACAGATGTGGATAGCACTGGCAGGCAGAGGCCACATCCAGTCTGGGGTGACCTTCAGAGGTAAGGTAAAGCGTTGCCCCAAAGCCCCGCCCCTCCCAGTGCAGCCTACCCAGCTCAGGCACCCTCCAAGTGCCCCACATGGGTTTAGAGGTGCAGGAAGGAGGCCTTCCCAACACCCCAGACCACAGGAAACACCTCCTCTGGGCTTCACCCCATATACCAGCCCCCAAAGTTCCCTGCATAGCCAGAGCCCAGAGGAGGCAAAGGGCCAGGAAAAGAGGCAGCCCAGGCCTCACCCAGGGAGACACCAGAGTCCCACGAGTCCCCCGAGAGCAGGAGAGCCCCGCCCCCAATGCATCCCCAGCACGTAGTCCAGGTTCCCTGCAGCCCAGGGAAGCCAGGCCAGCCACAGGCCCACCCTGCCCTCTCCATTGCTGCCAACTCTCCAGCCCCAGGAAGGAAAATCCTTTTCCCCAAGCTCCGGAGCTCTGATGAGACAGGCAAATTATCATAGACTTGCTGAAGACAGTGGAAGGAAACCTAATCCCAGGGTTTAGCAAGGGAGCGGGCCTCTGAGATTCCACAAGTGTCCTCCCAGCTGGCTCCTGGGGTCCCAGCTATTGTTCTGGGTCTTTCTTAACTCTTTCTTAGCTAAACCAAGCAAAGATGTAAAGATGGAGGGCCCCCGAGCCTCTAAAGGGAACACCCGCCTCCAACATTGCGATGCCAGCCGCTGGGTGTGCCTGGGGTACAGCCACAGGTGCTGCAAGCCCAGAGCACCCTGGAAACTGGGAGTCCCTGGGGGCAGTACTCAGTGACCAACAAGGGTGGGCAGGTAAAGACCGGCACCCTCGCCCCTCAGGTGGGATATCTCACGCTGAGTCTCCCACAGACTCCCAGGTACAATCTGCTTCCAGCTCACATCTCTACTCTGGTTGGTTTGGTCTGAGATGGTCTCCTAGATACACGACTTCCCTCCAATCCTGGTCTCAGGATCTGCTTCTCAGAGGCAGGACAGGATGGGGATGGGGGAGGACAAACCAAGACAGAGGTGAAGGCTCAGAGGTTGGAAGAGAAGGAATCACTCAGAGAAGTGCTGTTCTACAACAGAGACAGAGAAGGGCGCCTACATGTCATTTCATTCTCACCCCAGCCTTCTGAGGGGTGGGGCGGGGGAGCTGTTATTATGCCCATTTCTCAGATGCAGAGACTGAGGCTCAGTCAGGCCCCATGTCCTCAGTGAAGGATCCGTGGAGCTGGGATTCAAACCTGACTCCCTGAGATAAAGGGTCGGATCCCTACACCAGAGGCTTCCCTGGTGGCTCAGATGGTGCAGAATCTGCCTGCAATGGGGGAAACCCAGATTCAATCCCAGGGTTGGGAAGATCCCTTGAAGAAGGGAATGACTACCCACTCCAGTATTCTTGCCTGGAGAACCCCACNCAGTCTCACACACATTCACACACTCACGCAACGCACACACACTAGTGAAGGAGAGACACAAACACGGCAGCGAGGAGGCTCCTCATGGACCCCATGACAATGAGGAGGCCATTTTCATGCTGTGTGACCTTGAACAAACTCCTCAACCTCTCTGAGCCTCAGTTGCTACATTTATAAAAACAGAGCGGGGTGACAGAGCACACCAACTTCCTAAGGTTATGAGGATTAAATGAGAATTCATGAGAAAGGATTCGGCAAAAGATTAAAGTTCATGTAAATGAGAGAGAGTTATCACGATCACCATTACGACATCTTATTTAAGAATTGTTCATAAGAGGACACCAGAGTGTCCTCAAGCAGGTCGGGAAGACCAGGAGATGGTTAAGCTGCAACAGAACGGCCAAGATGAGTTGAGGTAGGCATGACTGGAAGCAGGTCACGCAATCTGACCTGAGGCCTGGGATGCCTGTCCTGGGCCAGGAAGGCTCCCTCCCCTCCCTAAAGGCCACCGTGGAGGCTTGAGTCCATCTCCAGAGTGGTCTCAGTCCCCGGCCAGCTGTCCCCAGGGCGCTCCCTGCCAATTCCCCCCCTCCCAGCTCTCGGGTGTGCCCCCATTCAGCTCCCCTTCTGGGTCACATGGGGGCTGGAGCCCGGGGTCTGGACAGCCAGGAACTCACGAGTCCCAGCACCACCACCCCCTCAGACAGCTGTGGTTGGTTCTCTGAGTCCTACAGATGTGGATAGCACTGGCAGGCAGAGGCCACATCCAGTCTGGGGTGACCTTCAGAGGTAAGGTAAAGCGTTGCCCCAAAGCCCCGCCCCTCCCAGTGCAGCCTACCCAGCTCAGGCACCCTCCAAGTGCCCCACATGGGTTTAGAGGTGCAGGAAGGAGGCCTTCCCAACACCCCAGACCACAGGAAACACCTCCTCTGGGCTTCACCCCATATACCAGCCCCCAAAGTTCCCTGCATAGCCAGAGCCCAGAGGAGGCAAAGGGCCAGGAAAAGAGGCAGCCCAGGCCTCACCCAGGGAGACACCAGAGTCCCACGAGTCCCCCGAGAGCAGGAGAGCCCCGCCCCCAATGCATCCCCAGCACGTAGTCCAGGTTCCCTGCAGCCCAGGGAAGCCAGGCCAGCCACAGGCCCACCCTGCCCTCTCCATTGCTGCCAACTCTCCAGCCCCAGGAAGGAAAATCCTTTTCCCCAAGCTCCGGAGCTCTGATGAGACAGGCAAATTATCATAGACTTGCTGAAGACAGTGGAAGGAAACCTAATCCCAGGGTTTAGCAAGGGAGCGGGCCTCTGAGATTCCACAAGTGTCCTCCCAGCTGGCTCCTGGGGTCCCAGCTATTGTTCTGGGTCTTTCTTAACTCTTTCTTAGCTAAACCAAGCAAAGATGTAAAGATGGAGGGCCCCCGAGCCTCTAAAGGGAACACCCGCCTCCAACATTGCGATGCCAGCCGCTGGGTGTGCCTGGGGTACAGCCACAGGTGCTGCAAGCCCAGAGCACCCTGGAAACTGGGAGTCCCTGGGGGCAGTACTCAGTGACCAACAAGGGTGGGCAGGTAAAGACCGGCACCCTCGCCCCTCAGGTGGGATATCTCACGCTGAGTCTCCCACAGACTCCCAGGTACAATCTGCTTCCAGCTCACATCTCTACTCTGGTTGGTTTGGTCTGAGATGGTCTCCTAGATACACGACTTCCCTCCAATCCTGGTCTCAGGATCTGCTTCTCAGAGGCAGGACAGGATGGGGATGGGGGAGGACAAACCAAGACAGAGGTGAAGGCTCAGAGGTTGGAAGAGAAGGAATCACTCAGAGAAGTGCTGTTCTACAACAGAGACAGAGAAGGGCGCCTACATGTCATTTCATTCTCACCCCAGCCTTCTGAGGGGTGGGGCGGGGGAGCTGTTATTATGCCCATTTCTCAGATGCAGAGACTGAGGCTCAGTCAGGCCCCATGTCCTCAGTGAAGGATCCGTGGAGCTGGGATTCAAACCTGACTCCCTGAGATAAAGGGTCGGATCCCTACACCAGAGGCTTCCCTGGTGGCTCAGATGGTGCAGAATCTGCCTGCAATGGGGGAAACCCAGATTCAATCCCAGGGTTGGGAAGATCCCCTGAAGAAGGGAATGACTACCCACTCCAGTATTCTTGCCTGGAGAACCCCACGGACAGAGGAGCCTGGTGGGCTACAGTTCGTGGGGTCGCAAAGGGTCGGACACCACTGAGTGACTAACCCTTTCCCTATGCCTAGACCACAGGGCCTCCAGGCAGAGGGAGAGAGCTAGAAGAAGCCGTGTATCCCCCAGCAGTGGCACGCAAAGATGATATGGTTCCATCAAGTCCGTGACATTGACGGCCAGTGTCCTGCCCGCAGCCCCTCCGTGGAACGGGCCCCCACGTGCCTGTCCAGCCCAGAAACAAGGAGAGCCCAGCTCACTCCCCAAGCGGTACAGCCTCTCTCCTCTCCTCATCTTAAACTGCCCAACACTCAGCTTTGGCTTTAAGAGCCCGGCTAATTAGAAGCATATTTTATTTTCTCAGGGGAGGCAGCTGTGGGATAAAAGTCGGAAGTGTAAACTGGTGGTAGATGCATCATCGCACTGCTTTTTATTAACTTTTTTTCACTGTCAAGTTGTTCTGGCTTCCCAAAAACACACAGGAGAATAAGGGTCCTCGCTCTCATTACTGGTGATGACTGGGGCAGAGCTCAGAAGGCAAGGCTGGAATGACCTCCAGGGGGCGAAGGGAGGAGCCGGGGAGGCAGATGCTGGTCACCAAACGCCGCATCAGCCCAGGGGCCAAGAAAGCATCCGTCCACAGGGAGACCAGGGTAAGGAGAGCGGTCTACCCCTGCCAACTTCAAGTTCGTCCATTCGCGCACAGTGAGTATCAGGGAGGGATGAATGAATGAATGAGCTGATTCCGCTAAAACCTTCCATTTGACTGAGGAAATTAAAATAATTGAATTCAATGAAATTTAAAATCATTAAATTATTTAATTTGAGGTGTATGTAGAGTAGGGTCCAAGCTTTATCTTCAAGATACAGCTTGTACATATATATACATATGGGGAAATATAATGTTAAGGACAGGCTTTCCTGGGGGCTCAGCAGTAAAGAATCCATCTGCAATGCAGGAGACTCTGGTTTGATCCCTGGGTTGGGAAGATCCCCTGGAAGAGGAAACGGCAACCCACTCCATATTCTTGCCTGGAGAATTCCATGGACAGAGGGACCTGGTGGGCTACAGTCCATGGGGTCGCAGGGAGTCGGACACGACTGCGTAACGAGAGCAACAGCAAGTAACGTACAGGCACGAAGAAGGGCGGAGTGATACGCGGTGTGTAATCGCTTCTGTATCTTTCTCTGCATTCCCAGTTTTCAATATGACTACGGGTTACTTCAGAAATCAGGGAGAAAAAAGTTCCCAGTAACCATAGACCAAATATCATAAAGGAATTGAGAGTCTGACTTCTTTGGTGAAACACAGATGGGACTTATTGGAGCCCTTCTGGGGGCAGGGGCTGGGGTGACTCCTGATGTCCTCAAGGACCCCTGGGAGGGAAGGGGAGAGGAGAGCTGGGCCGACACAGCGTCTTCCGCACAGCCTGCCCCACCAGACAGCCCTGCGCTCCCCGCCTCAGTGAGGATTTCACTGCCCTGATCAGTGCACCAAATAACAGCACTTGGTCTTTTTTTTTAAGCAAATTAAATCCGACCCTCTGCTCCTGCCCTATGCTCCCACCCTTGGGCTGATGGCAAATTCACTTTGTCATTATATTAGGGCCCCCTTCTCAGACGGGCCTTCCCTGGTAGCTCAGTTGGTAAAGAATCTGCCTGCAATGTGGAGACCCCAGTTCGATTCCTGGGTTGGGACGGTCCCCTGGAGAAGAGGATAGGCTATCCACTCCAGTATTCTTGGGCTTCTCTTACGGCTGAGTTGGTAAAGAATCCATCTGCAACTCGGGAGATGTGGCTTCGATCTCTGGGTTGGGAAGATCCCCTGGAGAAGGGAAAGGCTACCCACTCCAGCATTCTGACGTGGAGAATTCCAGGGACTGTACAGTCCATGGGGCTGCAAAGAGTTGGACAAGACTGAGCGACTTGCACTTGCACTTTCTCAGACTAGGTTGATAGATTTAGCAAATAAATATACAGGATGCCCAGATAAATAACCTAAAAATTAGCATAAGTCTATCCCATGTAATACTTGTGATATACTTATCCTAAAGTATTATTCATTTTTTATCTGAAATTCAAATTTACGTGGATGTCCTATGTTTTTACTCACAACCTTATCTCTGTTCGCTGAGGGTTCTGCAAAGGCCCAGGAAGGGCTGTAGAGCTGAAGAGACAGAGAGGCCCCAGGCCCTGAGTTGTGAGTACATTACAGGGGAGGGTAAGGGACATTTCCTGTCCCCATACTGAAGGAGACAGAGTTGGGTGGGGGGCATCTTTGAAAGCTGAGCACCTGGTGAGAGGTGACCCAAAGCTTTGCAACCTCTCAGGACCCTGCTGGCATGGAGCCTCGGTGCCCACTGCTGTCAGGACACCAGGAGCCATCCTTTATCAGTCAGGGGTCTGGCAGGAGACCACCGGCCCATCAAATTAAGTGACTTGAATGAGGTTAACAACAAGACCATTTGCAAAATCATGGACCAAGTGTACGGAGCCCAGTGCAGCACCCAAAGCTACTGAACAATTAAGGGAGGGAGTGGCTTCCAGAATCTGAGCACAGAGATTGGGAAGGGGCTGCCAAACAGGAGCTAAGACCCTCAGAGACCCCTAAGGGAGAGATCCCGGGAATAACCACCCAGATCTCTCTCCTCCCTCCCATATTTCTGGCTGGTGCTTCCCACTGGCCAAACCAACTGGAAGCCAACAACCCACTGGGGCAGTCCCTAAGGGTCCAGAGCAGGTGGGAAGGGCAGTGGAGGGCACCCAGCACAGGGCCCCTCAGTGGGGAGGATGCTCCATCCCAGCCCCTGCTCTCACAGTCGTCACCCCTCATCCTCAGCCTCCTTCTGGGAGAACCCCACTCCAGTCCCTTCAATGAGCAAAACAAAAGGCCAGAGACAAGCATGGTCTTCAGACAAGTGGCCCCAACACAGGAGGACACGGCAGCCTGAGGCCCTCCTAGAACAGGGGAGGGAACGTGCAAGAGCCCAGAGCCCTGATACACACCTCATCTGTCTTGATCCAATCTGCTCTGTGTTGGACTCCCGCCTACATCCTGCTTCGAAACAGTTTTGCAGCTACAGAANCACAGTCGTCACCCCTCATCCTCAGCCTCCTTCTGGGAGAACCCCACTCCAGTCCCTTCAATGAGCAAAACAAAAGGCCAGAGACAGGCATGGTCTTCAGACAAGTGGCCCCAACACAGGAGGACACGGCAGCCTGAGGCCCTCCTAGAACAGGGGAGGGAACATGCAAGAGCCCAGAGCCCTGATACACACCTCATCTGTCTTGATCCAATCTGCTCTGTGTTGGACTCCCACCTAAATCCTGCTTCGAAACAGTTTTGCAGCTTACAGAAAGAAGCAAAAACCAGGGCTCTAAGCGAACAAAACAATGCACCAACTCAAAACTAAAATTCCTACCCCCCGGAAACACATGTGTGAACTAAAGCGCTGCGGACAACGTGTCTTTAGCACGAACGTTAATGAGCCAGGCTGCGACAGACTCTGCTCCACAGAGGATGCCCCCCTGGTTTTCTGACCCAGGGGTGGGGCTTATTTTTACAAGCTAATCAGCAAATTCCCAGTCTCAATAAATGGTTCAGGAATGTGTATCCAAGCCAATCAAAAACAAGGTCCCTTCTTCCATAAGAAAGCAATTAGACTCAACCTTTCCCTGCAGATATAAATAAGGAAGGATGTAGCCCCAGGAGCTTTGGCACCCATTCTGTGCCTATGAGGAAAGAATCTGCCTGAAAATATACTAACGTGGAGGNGCTTATTTTTACAAGCTAATCAGCAAATTCCCAGTCTCAATAAATGGTTCAGGAATGTGTATCCAAGCCAATCAAAAACAACAAGGTCCCTTCTTCCATAAGAAAGCAATTAGACTCAACCTTTCCCTGCAGATATAAATAAGGAAGGATATAGCCCCAGGAGCTTTGGCACCCATTCTGTGCCTATGAGGAAAGAATCTGCCTGAAAATATACTAACGTGGAGGAAGCAGTGCCGAGGGAGGAAGAGAGAGAAGCCAAGTCCTGGTGACATCATTCGAGCCTGGGATCAAACCATTCCTGACACAGCTGGGTTACAGGCACCAATAGAAGCCCAGGTTTTGCTGAAGCCAGTCTAGGTTAAGCTTTCTGATACGAGTTAGATTCTAAAAAGCATGCTGCATGTAAAGAACCAGGAGCATCAGTCGTGCTACTTTCAAGGCCAAAGAAGTAGAAAACAGCCAGTTTCCTCCGTCCAGCAGGGAGTCAAAGTAAAGGCCCCTGCTAAAGGGAAGGGTATGGACAAGCAGGAGCCTGAGCTCATCACAGGGGCTGCAGGGGAGCCGCTGCTTTGCCAAAGGCATCGAGACCGCTCAGTCCCTCTCAGAGAAGGCAGGACAGCACAGTGGTTATGAGCAGGGTCCCAGGGCCAACTGACTCTGCCCCCGGGCTTGATGCCAGCTCTATCCCTGGCCAGCTGATCATCTTGGGCAACTTTCTTAACTGCTGGGGGCTTGGGCTGTGCACCTGGGGATAAAAGCAGTGCTCACAACATGGGCTATTGTGAAGCCCGAATAAGGTAACAGGTATAAAGTCCTTAGGATGGGGCTCGACACACAAAGCTAGCCTCACTAAGAGATTTCAGCTGCTATCCTTGTTGGTGTTACTTACTGTTATTACTAGCTGTCCTGCTCTTCATTGCTGTGTGGGCTTTTTTTCTAGCTGCGGCGATCAGGGCTACTCTCCAGTTGCTGTGCAAGGATCCCTCGTTGCGGTGGCTTCTCTTGTTGCAGAGCACACACTCTAGGGCTCATGGGCTTCGGTACTTGTGGTTCCCAGACTCTAGAACACAGGCTCAGTAGTTGTGGCACACAGGATTAATTGCTGCGTGGTATGTGGGATCCTCCTGGATCAGGGATCAAACCCGTGTCTCCTGCTTTGGCAAGCAGATTCTTTACCACTGAGCCACCCGGGAAGCCCCTGTTATTCTTATCCATACTTAAGTCTTCCTTTGGCTTCCCTGAGAGCTCCGTTGGGAAGGAGCCTGCCTGCAATGCAGGAGACCCGGTTCAATGCAGGAGACCTGGGTCAGGAAGACCTGCTGGAGAAGGGATAGGCTACCCACTCCAGGATTCTTGGGCTTCCCATTGTGGCTCAGCTGGTAAAGAATCCGCCTGCAATGCAGAAGNCAGCCACAGGCCCACCCTGCCCTCTCCATTGCTGCCAACTCTCCAGCCCCAGGAAGGAAAATCCTTTTCCCCAAGCTCCGGAGCTCTGATGAGACAGGCAAATTATCATAGACTTGCTGAAGACAGTGGAAGGAAACCTAATCCCAGGGTTTAGCAAGGGAGCGGGCCTCTGAGATTCCACAAGTGTCCTCCCAGCTGGCTCCTGGGGTCCCAGCTATTGTTCTGGGTCTTTCTTAACTCTTTCTTAGCTAAACCAAGCAAAGATGTAAAGATGGAGGGCCCCCGAGCCTCTAAAGGGAACACCCGCCTCCAACATTGCGATGCCAGCCGCTGGGTGTGCCTGGGGTACAGCCACAGGTGCTGCAAGCCCAGAGCACCCTGGAAACTGGGAGTCCCTGGGGGCAGTACTCAGTGACCAACAAGGGTGGGCAGGTAAAGACCGGCACCCTCGCCCCTCAGGTGGGATATCTCACGCTGAGTCTCCCACAGACTCCCAGGTACAATCTGCTTCCAGCTCACATCTCTACTCTGGTTGGTTTGGTCTGAGATGGTCTCCTAGATACACGACTTCCCTCCAATCCTGGTCTCAGGATCTGCTTCTCAGAGGCAGGACAGGATGGGGATGGGGGAGGACAAACCAAGACAGAGGTGAAGGCTCAGAGGTTGGAAGAGAAGGAATCACTCAGAGAAGTGCTGTTCTACAACAGAGACAGAGAAGGGCGCCTACATGTCATTTCATTCTCACCCCAGCCTTCTGAGGGGTGGGGCGGGGGAGCTGTTATTATGCCCATTTCTCAGATGCAGAGACTGAGGCTCAGTCAGGCCCCATGTCCTCAGTGAAGGATCCGTGGAGCTGGGATTCAAACCTGACTCCCTGAGATAAAGGGTCGGATCCCTACACCAGAGGCTTCCCTGGTGGCTCAGATGGTGCAGAATCTGCCTGCAATGGGGGAAACCCAGATTCAATCCCAGGGTTGGGAAGATCCCCTGAAGAAGGGAATGACTACCCACTCCAGTATTCTTGCCTGGAGAACCCCACGGACAGAGGAGCCTGGTGGGCTACAGTTCGTGGGGTCGCAAAGGGTCGGACACCACTGAGTGACTAACCCTTTCCCTATGCCTAGACCACAGGGCCTCCAGGCAGAGGGAGAGAGCTAGAAGAAGCCGTGTATCCCCCAGCAGTGGCACGCAAAGATGATATGGTTCCATCAAGTCCGTGACATTGACGGCCAGTGTCCTGCCCGCAGCCCCTCCGTGGAACGGGCCCCCACGTGCCTGTCCAGCCCAGAAACAAGGAGAGCCCAGCTCACTCCCCAAGCGGTACAGCCTCTCTCCTCTCCTCATCTTAAACTGCCCAACACTCAGCTTTGGCTTTAAGAGCCCGGCTAATTAGAAGCATATTTTATTTTCTCAGGGGAGGCAGCTGTGGGATAAAAGTCGGAAGTGTAAACTGGTGGTAGATGCATCATCGCACTGCTTTTTATTAACTTTTTTTCACTGTCAAGTTGTTCTGGCTTCCCAAAAACACACAGGAGAATAAGGGTCCTCGCTCTCATTACTGGTGATGACTGGGGCAGAGCTCAGAAGGCAAGGCTGGAATGACCTCCAGGGGGCGAAGGGAGGAGCCGGGGAGGCAGATGCTGGTCACCAAACGCCGCATCAGCCCAGGGGCCAAGAAAGCATCCGTCCACAGGGAGACCAGGGTAAGGAGAGCGGTCTACCCCTGCCAACTTCAAGTTCGTCCATTCGCGCACAGTGAGTATCAGGGAGGGATGAATGAATGAATGAGCTGATTCCGCTAAAACCTTCCATTTGACTGAGGAAATTAAAATAATTGAATTCAATGAAATTTAAAATCATTAAATTATTTAATTTGAGGTGATTAAATTAAGATAACATAGCCCTTTAATAAGGTGGAATATGATAAGAGTCATACACTTAATGTCTAGGAGAACATTTGCTAATAACAACAATAGGAAAGTACCTTTTTCTATTATTAAGTAAAAAGCAAATGATAAAACAGCATGTAGAGTAGGGTCCAAGCTTTATCTTCAAGATACAGCTTGTACATATATATACCTGTCTCTTAT
>SJYW01040986.1:0-17321 GCA_006410735.1 Raphicerus campestris | reverse complement strand
CTTTTAGAGTTTGTCTTCTTCTAAATCATTAGTAAGTTGTTTCTACTTCCCATTTCTATCCTTGAGCTTCAGACCTAGACAGAATAGCAAAGAATGCGGGTCAGTCCTAGGTATGGATCCTATTATTACAACCCGAGTAATTATTTAACTTTTATAAACCTTAATGCTTCATTTGTAAAATGAATATCTTGATTGTACCTGGTCGTAATAGTGATTGAAAAGACATGAAATCAAACCACTCAGAACAGTGTCAGATGCATAATCAGTTCAGTTCAGTTCAGTCGCTCAGTCGTGTCCGACTCTTTGTAACCCCATGAATCACCAACTCCCGGAGTTCACCCAGATTCATGTCTAGAGTCAGTGATGCCATCCAGCCATCTCATCCTCGGTCGTCCCCTTCTCCTGCCCCCCAAACATTTATGATTAATCTTTTAAGCAGAATTTTTAAAAGGAATGGATTGGACTTAAAGTATGTTTTAAGACTTTGGTTCTCTACTCAATTAGAAGAATGCCTAAAATGGAAGTAACTAGTAATCCTGGCTTTTTTCTAAATCTTGAAAGGTCTAAACTTTGCAAGGTACGATACAAACATTGGGCTTCTCTGGTGACTCAAACTCTAAAGAATATGCCTGCAATGCAGGAGACACAGGTTCAGTCCCTGGGTAGGGAAGATTTCCTGGAGGAGGAAATGGCTACTTGTCCAGTATTTTGCCTGGATAGTCCCATGGACAGAGGAGCCTAGCAAGTTACAGTCTGTAGAGTTGCAAAGAGTCAGACACAGCTAAATTTGAATGGTCATGGTCCAAAAATTTAATATACATTAAATTTCATAACACATTTTTTATGAGGTTTAACATATTTAGGATTTGGATAAGCCTGTGAGATTTTCATTATCTGCTTGTGTACTCAGATTGGAGAAGGAAATAGCAACCCACTCCAGTACTCTTGCCTAGAAAATCCCATGAATGGAGGAGCCTGGTAGGCTGCAGTCCATGGGGTGGCAAAGAGTCGGATACAACTGAAGCGACTTAGCAGCAGCAGCAGCAGCAGTCAGATTATTTTAAATAACAAAAATGTAAGAAACTGAGCTTGGGTGTTCATTGTGATATTCAATAAGGAAAAATATCAGTCCTTATATAGGGAATAATTTCCTAGAATCATAGAAAAACATACCAGTGTAGCTGAAGTTGCTTTCAGTTTCCTTGCATGTACATAGCTCTGAGCAGTAACTTTTAAAGCACGTGCTTTAATAGGACACATAAAACTGTTGTAAAATCAAGTGGCACAGGTGTTCATTACAAGCAGTGTTTCTTTTGAAACAGTCATCATAAGAGGTATTTTTTGACTGAGTTCATTCTTGTTTCATTCTGCAGTCAGTTGAAAACCATTGTCCTACTTTCTGTCAAGGACTGAAATATGTGGAGGGCCCTTGAGTCTCATGAATTATCACGGTCAATCAACAGAACACTCTCTTTTTTAACCCAGGTGTTTCTATAATTGTGAACCATGAGGGACATAACTATTGTGTTCAATTGCCTTCTCAGACTCTTTCTACTGAAGTAGAGCCAAGTTTGTATAAGTAGCTGTCAATAACAGTTAAAAATTACCTAATGGTAACTTGGATTTTATTTATAGGACGTAAAGGTAAGCCTTGAATTCATACTTTATAGCTATCTCAGTGAGGATAACACTTCCGATGATCACAATCCCGAATAATTTCAAAACAGATGCTTTTGCTATAAAGTTATCCATAAACTATGAATAAATAAAAGTACAAAGAGCTGAATGCTTTTCAAATTGCTTTCACAAATCTCACATAAAACTCAAAATGGTGCTAATTTACAGATGAAATCCATTCAGAAAAGTAAAATGACTTCCTTAAGACCACTTGACAAGTGTCAAGGCAGAGACTCAAACCTGGATTACTCAATTTCAAGGCCACTCTCTATTACCATATAAATTCTGGACACATAGTATTGGAGGATATTTTTATTTTTTATTGATACATCAGCATTTTGGCTTTGCAGGTTACTCTGCAGGTATTGGTGTTCATCACGAAAACGATGTAGAATGCCCAATACAGTGAAATGAAACAAAAACCAATGAAAAGGACATTTTTACAACTGTTTAAAAGACATATTTTTCCTTAGAAATATGGTTTTCTTGAGCTGCAAATAAATTACTTTTTGTATATTGAATTCTGCCTTGAAAGCTTCTACAAGTCATAAAACTATTTCAAGGAAACTTTTCTTAAAATGGTTTTGTAAAGCAAATGTTCTTTCTCCACATTTTAAATTAAAGACTAAAAATATATCTTTTAAAGTAGTTTGTCATGTGTAATAATCTAGAAATTAGCTTTTTGAGGGTATGTGTGTATGCGTGTGTGTGTGTGCTTAGTCATGTTCGACTCTTTGTAACTCCACAGACTGTAGCCCACCAGGCTCCTCTGTCCATGGGATTTCCCAGGCAAGAATACTGGAGTGGGGTGCCATGCCCTCCTCCAGGGGATCTTCCTGACTCAGAGATCGAACCCGTGTCTATTGTGTCTCCTGCATTGGCAGGCAGATTCTTGACCACTCTGCCACCTGGAAAGCTGCTTGTTCATGGTATATCCTCAAATAAATCTAATAACTACAATTGGCATTCTCAGTCTCAATCTATGGATCAACATTTCCTACAAGAGTTCTAACAAAAGTTCAAATTGAGGTTTGTTTGTTTTTCCCCCTGATGATTTTAGAGAAACCAGAGCATAGAAGGGTTTATCTAACTTTGGTCATCCTTCAGAGCTTAAACACTGGAGGTACTTTTCCAGAATACTTAGAAAATCTAAGGTTCTTCTGTTATATTCTTTTGAAGTGTTTTCTCCTTTGCTCCCTGGTCACATTTACTATAAATGGAGCAAGGAACTGTTCATGTGATTTTATTTTTTATTATTTTATTGAAAAGCTGCATGCTGTAGTCTCTGTTAGCCCCACCACGCCCCTGTATTCCTAGCGCATACCATAATGCTTGAAACAGATTAGGAGGAAAATCAATATTTCTTCAATATGCCATAAAGGCTTAAAAGTATATAGTTTATTAATATATTATATTTCTAAACTAAATTGGTCAATGATTAATTTATATATTTGGAAAAATATGTGCCAGTATTGTTAGAGACTATCTCTGCGTTTGGTAAAGTTACTGGTAATTTGATTTTGTTATTTGTTCCTAATAGCATTTACCAATATTTTTATGATTCATGTATATGGCATTCCTATTAAAACCAAAAGTTATAAAAATAAATTTCTCCATTATGAAATTAGTATCACCATAAAAAAGGGTAGAGCAAGAGGCATTTAGTCAATAATGAAAGGAACAATTTGTTGGCTAAAGAGAAAATTTGTTAGATCCTCATATTAAATAATACACAAAAAATAAATTACCCCATTAAAGTAATTCTATTTTAAATGTAACAATGAGTTGAAGGTGGAATTGAAATATTTCTGGATGTAAGGGGAGCATTAAAGTTATAAATCAGTGATAAAATGTACCAAGAATATTTGATAGATTGAAATATCCATATCATAACAAATAATATAAAATTAACTGAAAGCAAACTCCAGAAAATGTTTTAAATTTAAAGAATTATTATAAAAGAATAAAGAAAACATAAGACCTAGCATAGATAAATAAGCAAAGAGGTTCTATTTGCCTATAGGAACTCTGCAAAAAAGAAAACTCAAATGGCTAATTGTTGTTCAGTCACTCATTTGTAATGCATATGGTACGATGCATTACAATGCCATGGATTGTAGCATGCCAGGCTGCCCTGTCCTTCGCCATTTCCCAGAGCTTGCTCAGACTCATGTCCATTGAGTAGGGGATGGCAACCAACCATCTTATCCTCTGCCATCTCCTTCTCCTGCCTTCAATATTTCAAATGGCTAATAAATGTATATAATGGTACTTGGGCTTTCTCTGGTTTTTCAGTGATAAAGAATTTGCCTGCCAATGCAGGAGACACAGGTTTGATCCCTGGTTCAGGAAGATTCCCTGAATAGGAAATTGCTACCCGTTCAAGTATTCTTGCCTGGAGAATTCCATAGACAGGAGAACCTGGCAGACTACCCTACCTGGGTCACAAAAGTCTTTACTCAGTGACCAAACAAAAACAACATTGATACTCACTAGGAATCAAATTCAAAGTAAAACATCAATGAGGTCTCATTTTTTATATCATCGAGCTGGTAAGGATGTTTTAAATACACTTAATGTTGGCAAGGTTGCAGTGAAATAGGAACTGCTGTTTGTATTATAAGTTAGATCAACTTTTCTGGAAAGCAACAAGTACGTATGTATGTATAAGAAAACTGAACTCAATAATTCTTTTAGCAGTTTATCTAAAGGGGAATAATACAAGATATATATGGGATATGTATGCAAAGAGTATCACTGAAGATTTATTCATAATAGTGAGCAACTGGACAACTTAAATGTTCATCAACAAGTAACAGGCAATTTATTGAGTATTTGATCATCATCATTACACAGATATAAAATGATTTTAACAAAATAATGATATAAAAGTATCATATTGTAGAGAAACGATAGGAAATTTAAAAATTAGTCATACAGAATAACCTACACTGTGTTAGATGAAATATGATGAAAATTCAACTGAAAACAATTTATTAAAAGTAATGCTTTATTTCACTTGGTTGATATCACATCTGATGGTATTGAGACAAGGATAACCACTAACACATACCAAACTCTTTTTTTTTAATTTTTAATTTATTTTTANACTGTGTTAGATGAAATATGATGAAAATTCAACTGAAAACAATTTATTAAAAGTAATGCTTTATTTCACTTGGTTGATATCACATCTGATGGTATTGAGACAAGGATAACCACTAACACATACCAAACTCTTTTTTTAAATTTTTTATTTATTTTTATATATTTTTAATACTTTATTCTACTTTACAATACTGTATTGGTTTTGCCATACATTGACACGAATCAGCCACAGGTGTACATGATCTCCCAATGCCAGACACACATTGTCCTAAGCACATGGCATGTACCATCTCCTCTAATTCTCTTAACAGTCCTACTAAGCCACTAGTACTATTTTCTCCATTCATACATGAGACTTAAAGAATTCAAGTGACTCACCAAAGCTTGCATGACTAGCAAAGAGTAAAATAGAATATCAAAACAGACACATCTATACTGCACAGTTACTAAGCTTGCATTCATTATGTCAGTTTCTTTTCAACAAACATTTAAAACAAATATTTAGTAACTTATTTAGTAAGGAAATTATGGTTATCATTATAAAAAATTATATCTGATTAAATAATATCTGATATTATGCTTCTCAATATGTTCTAAGTATACTGTAAACATTTTAGAAAGCAATAAGAAAAATAATAGAACTGGGTCTCTATCTTGCACAACACACAGAAGTCAACTTAAAAGAGAGCAAAGACTTGGATGTAAAAATGGAAACCATGAAAGTCCTAAAGGAAAACATACAGGCTAAGATTCTTGACATTTTTATTGGCAAAGATTGCTTTGGATTTGACACCATAAGACAAAGGAAACTAAGCAAAAATAAATAATTGGGACTTCATCAAACTAAAGTGCTCCTGCAACAGCAAAAGAACCATCAACAAAATTAAGAGATGAGCTACAGAATGGGAGAAAAGCTTTGAAAATGATCAATCTAATAAGGTGGCTCAGATGATAAAGCGTCTGCCTCCAGTGTGGGAGACCCAGGTTCAGCCCCTGGATTGGGAAGATCTCCTGGAGAAGGCAATGGCAATCCACTCCAGTATTCTTGCCTGGAAAATCCCATGGACAAAGGAGCCTAGTAGGTATAGTCCATGGGGTCACAGAGAGTCAGACACAACTGAGTGACTTCATTTGAACTAATCTGATAAGGGGTTAATATCCAAAGTTTGTAGAGAATTCATGCAACTCATAGCAAAACACACAAAAACTCAAGCAACTTGATAAAAAATGGGCAGTAAAATAAAAGATAATTTTCCAATGAAGATATGTGAGTGGCCAATGAATACATGAAAATGTGCTGAACATTATTAATCTTCAGAGAAATGCAAATCAAAACTACAATAAAATACCACAACATATCTAGTAGAATGGCTACCATCCAGAAAACAAGAAAAAGCAAGTGTTATCTCCTGATAACAAGTGATGCAATGCAATTTTATTCAGCCATGAGAAAGAACAAAATCCTTACATTTGCAACTTGGATGGAACTTGAAGGCATTATACTAAGTGAAATAAGAAAGGCAGACAAATACAGCATGGTGTTACATACATGTGGAAATGGAAACACACACACACACACACACACACACACACACACACACACATAGAAATAGTGAGTAGAAAAGTGGTTGCCAGAAGCTGGGATGTGGTAGAAACAGAGATTGGTGTGTGTGTGTTCAATCGTGTCCAAATCTTTGCAACTCCATGGACTGTAGCTCACCAGGCTCCTCTGTCCATGGGATTTCCCAGGCAAGAATGTTGGAGTGAATTACCATTTCTTTCTCCAGGAAATTGAATCTATGTCTCTTACATCTCCTACATTGGCAAGCAGATTTCAACCACTGAGCTATCTGGGAAATATGCATAAACTTTCAGCCATAAGATGAGTGAGGGCTGAGAATATAATGTAAAGCATGACAAAAGAGTTAATAACATTGCATTGTACTAAAATTTGCTAAGAGAGTAGAATTTAAATGTTTTCAAACACAAATAAAAAGTCAAATATGTGAGGTGACGGATGTTTTTGTTAAGTAGATGGGAGGATCTTTTCAAAAAATATATATATATATAAAATCTTCATGGTGTACAATTTAAATATCTTACAATTTCATTTATAAATTTTACCTCAATATAGCTTAAAAATTTTTAAAGCAATTAATAATGAAATAGAATTTGATACAGATCCCAACTGCACTAAGAACTGCATTTCATGTTATAAGGCTGAAGAAGAAATAGTCATTTACCATTTACATAATAAAACATATATATCTCTGATTATGTGTAAAAGTAGAATAGTCATAACATGATGAGAAAAAAAGATAGTGGGCTACATGCACTCTTCTAAGAAATATAACAAGCATATATTTAATCCCTAAAATAAGTGAAGATTATTTTCGGATCTAAAGTGCAAAACAACATCCTACTGTATCAATGGTTAAAGAGTTAGGCATTCATTTACTTAGTCATTCAATGAACACTTACCACCTTCTATGTGCAATGTACTTTGAATAGACAAAGAGTTATGAACATTAAAGTACCTTTTAAAAGTCCAAATAACTAATAAATTAGGAAAATGCTAAAAAAAAAACAGGAAATATTATATCATTCTAGTATACAAGAAAACTATTTAATTGACGTGAACTTAACATCTCCAGGCTGAGTGGCAGCAAGTATATTTCTACATAAGGGCTGATACCAGAAGTCTGTGCAATATGAGCAAGTTGACAACTCATGACAAAAATAATAAAAACCATGATTTTTTTTAACCTAGCAATGCCATGTTTTAGAACGTATCCTATGAGAATAATGCAAGAAGTAAGAAAAGCCTCTATGTTAAAAATATTTACAGCCACATTATCTAATATACCTGAAAAATGAAAATAAAGCCCAAATGACCAATTGTGAAAGAAATGCTATGCAGATAGGATAGTGCTATGTTAAATTTTAAAAAAAGTCATCTTGCCATCAGAATTACAAATGTAAGATCTATGTGCAAACTGAGAATGAATAATATAATTGAAAAAAGGTAGAACTTAAAAGGCAGTATACATAATGATTACAACTCTAAGAATCAGTCTACA
This sequence comes from Raphicerus campestris, assembly GCA_006410735.1. NCBI lineage: Eukaryota > Metazoa > Chordata > Mammalia > Artiodactyla > Bovidae > Raphicerus > Raphicerus campestris. The sequence goes on along the minus strand of SJYW01040986.1, from coordinate 9,456 downwards.
CAATCATAATAATAAACACAGTATACACTATGATGTTTGCATATAGAGATAGAAACTTGGGCTTTTCATAGTCTCTTATATGTGTGTATATATGATTGATATAAAGACAGTATAATGCAGTAGAAAAAGATATACTCAATTAGTAAAAATCCACATAGAGATACAAATAATAAACTGCGACTACATTGGATATGATTGTAGAAAGACTCATCACCTTCTTATTAACATTAAGAAGCTGTTGGGCACTTTCTTCATTGTAATGAGGATGAATAGCAGGTTCCCCAGTGGAAGGAAATGAAACAATTATTGTAAAATTTAAATCAAAATCTTTTTGATGGCTTAGGTAGCAATATTATTTAACCACATGGTCCAGTTTTATTTTATAAAATGATAAAAAGACCATAATAAATTCAATGAAATGAATTATGGTAGTAGGATTAATCATGAGTGAAAATGAGTATATCAAGAATTAGAGAGAAGAGGGAAAGAAAAAGTAAATTATATCTCCCTCTGTTCAGCTTTTGGAATTAAGTCATCTCCACTCTCAGCCCTCTAAATGAACAGAGCTCCCTGGAGAATATTCTGGATAATCAAACAGTCAAAACTCTTTAAATATATTGTTCAATTTCTGCATAGTTCTTGCTGAAATTTTTTTCTCATTCTCTCAAGGTTTAACTTTATTTTGTTCTTCTCATACTTATTTCCACAAGGCAGAACTCAAAAAGTAGATGAAGTGAAGCACTATTGATTTTAATACCTACTCTTATGGTTTTATGTTAGCTTGTTTGTTTCTTTATAAGATAATTAACTCTACGAGTCCAGGAGGATGCTTGCTGACCTTAATCTAACGCAATAGCTCACATAGAATACACTCGATAAAGCTTTACTGAGCCACTTGAGAATTCTGAAAGTCACATAGAAATTTACTTGGCTCTCATTATCCAACCAGAGAAGGCAATGGCACCCCACTCCAGTACTCTTGCCTGGAAAATCCCATGGATGGAGGAGCCTGGTGGGCTGCAGTCCATGGGATCGCTAAGAGTCAGGCACAACTGAGCAACTTCACTTTCACTTTTCACTTTCATGCGTTGGAGAAGGAAATGGCAACCCACTCCAGTATTCTTGCCTGGAGAATCCCAGGGACAGAGGAGCCTAGTGGGCTGCTGTCTATGGGGTTACACAGAGTCGGACACAACTGAAGCGACTTAGCAGTACCAGCAGCAGCATTATCCAAGAAAAGCATATTCCAGTTCCTCAGAAAAAAACAAATGAGTATATCAAGAATAAGAGTGAAATGGGGAAGGAAAAAGTAAATTATATCTCCCTGTGTTTAGATTTTTGAATTAAGTTATTTACTTACCTAGCATGAATGTAGACTCTTCAAGGCCATTTCAACAAGCTGCTGTTAGAGAGATTTGCATCTTTCAGATGACAACAGTCTTAAATATCCAGAAAGGGCTGCACCCCAAAATTAAGTAGAAAAGTTTTCATTAAAGAGACGATACAGTACTTAATACAAACAAGGCCTAGTGCTAGACTTGGCTAGTTTATTTAGGTTGGCAGAGATCTGTCCATGTCTTTATCCCACAATTCTATGTATTATCCTCAAGTAAATTCAAAGATCAGTATCTGAAAGAATGAAACACCTTCTATGTAATTCATCATATTGAAAATACCAGAGTAAAAATAGAAAATTCTTGTAATAATATACATACATCAAAATTAAACTGAATTTTCCCTTGTTGATGTTGTCATTTCTAGTCATGTTCTTAGTTACAGTTAGTTTGACTATTAACTTCAGTCTCTATTATACAGAATCTGACTTTTATTTTTTTCCCCCTATTGTATACACCAAACATACTCACTAAACATCTTAGGAAAATTACATTTATTAGTTTTGGGCTTTTTTCAGCTAACTTTGACATTTACTTCAGTAAACAGTAAAAATAATGAAAACCCAAAATATTTCCAGGAGAAATCTCCTGATACTTAAGGATGAAAAGATCTCTTATGGAGACAGATATAGTGATATTAAAATTACTTTATGTGTCTTTAAATATAATATCTCATGTCATAAAACTTGTTATATCTCAAAAACTAAATCCTATAAAGTTCTTTTTTTGAAGTCTGTCCTCTATAGAATACAAGAGATTTTCTTCCTGGTTACTATGGTTCATGCAGATTAAACTTATATAATGATATTGCATATTATTTTCCTGTATTTTGCTTCTGAGGTGGACAGATCACTTTTGCCTATGAAGAGCCATTTATCATTTAGATGATACAGACTTTTCAGGAGTCATTAAAAGATAAATGAAACAGTTTTAAATGTTATCAGCAAATAGATTTGTATTACTTCTGGTAAAAAAATAATAATAATGAGAGTTTGAGGGAGAATGTATATGTGTGTATATGTATGGCTGAGTCCCTGGGTTGTTATCTTGAAATTATCGCAAGGTTGTTAATCAGCTATACCCCAAAACAGAACAAAAATGTATTTTAAAAAAATTTCCCTAAAAGTCTTTAGGAGTTTTGACCTTTTAAGCACTAGTTGCCCTGGCCTCCTTGCCTCCAACTTTGATAGACAGAGCCTTCAGTCTGTCTAAATATAAATGTTCCAAATATAGTTTGCCTGGTAGGACAAGAGATTTTGACCTCTGAGGAACTGGTTAAGTTCTGGTTCTATGTTCTCACTTTAAGACTTTTGAGACCCAATAAACTATTCTAAGCATCATTTCNGCCTCCAACTTTGATAGACAGAGCCTTCAGTCTGTCTAAATATAAATGTTCCAAATATAGTTTGCCTAGTAGGACAAGAGATTTTGACCTCTGAGGAACTGGTTAAGTTCTGGTTCTATATTCTCACTTTAAGACTTTTGAGACCCAATAAACTATTCTAAGCATCATTTCTTTTCCACCCATTAAATAAGAATAGTGAGGCAACATTACCAATTTTAGGGATTGTTGAGAATATTACATATGGTGCTTAATAAAAGAGGATGTAATATTATCATCATGATTAATAATGAAAACAATAATATTCTTTGAATTTATGTTCATTAATATTATTAATTTGTGTCATTTAAAATAAATTTCTATGGCAATATTTAATAACAGCACTGATATTTTAATGAACAGTTTGTTTTTTTTGGCTGCATCTAAATTAGTTATATTCAGGTATTATCTCTAGCTCCTTACCCATTAATAATAGGAGAATGATTTAAATTTTTCATTTACACACCTAGTAAATTAACTAACCTATAAGTCTGCAGCAACTTGAATTCTGAGGATACAAACTCAAAATCAGAAAGTTCTGTGTGTGCTCACTCAGTTGTGTCTGACTTTGGCAACACCATGAGCTGTAGCCCTCCAGACTCCTCTGTGCATGAGATTATCCAGGCAAGAATACTAGAGTGAGTTGCCATTTCCTACTCCAGGGGATCGTCCTGGCTCGGGGATCAAACCTGAGTCTCTTGTGTCTCTTGAATTGGCAGGTGGATTCTTTACCGATGAGCCACCTGGGAAACCCAAAAGTAAGGTGAAAGTGTCAGTCATGTCCCATTCTTTATGACCCAATGAACTGTAATCTGCCAGGCTCCTCTAGCCATAGGGCTCTCCCAGCAAGAATACTGGAGTGAATTGCTGTTTCTTTCTCCAGGGGATCTTCCCAACCCAGAGATTGAACCCATATCTCCTGCATTAGCAGGTGGATTCTTTAGTGCTGAGACCATTAGACCATGAAAAATAATCAACTTTAAAGAAAATTAGTCTAAGTAAATACAGATTGTGAAGGATAATCAGATATAATTTCAAAAAATTTGCAATCTAGTTAGAAAAGCCAAATGATATATCAACAGATATATGCGTATCTGTACGTCTACTTCTGTGTCTTTATGTACATCTATATGTTTTTTTCTATNAGTAAATACAGATTGTGAAGGATAATCAGATATAATTTCAAAAAATTTGCAACCTAGTTAGAAAAGCCAAATGATATATCAACAGATATATGCATATCTGTACCTCTACTTCTGTGTCTTTATGTACATCTATTTTTTTTTCTATATCTATTACTTCTGTCCAGGGTAATAATGCTACATATCAAGCAAACTGCATGGCATCATTCTAAGTTCTGTACCACTTTTTAAGTTCCTCAGGGAGCCACTGAAGGGAATGGTTGTTGTAGACAGATGTTTCTGGAGAGGACAGAAACAAGATTAAACTGACTGAGTTGAGCTCAATTTGAACAACAGAGAAGAGAGACAGCACTTTGGGTATGATAAATTAAAACAGAGAGAAATGGGGATGTGTAGGAAAAGCAGTATCTACTACTGTGGACAAGAATCCCTTAAAAGAAATGAATTAGCCATCGAAGTCAACAAANCTCAATTTGAACAACAGAGAAGAGAGACAGCACTTTGGGTATGATAAATTAAAACAGAGAGAAATGGGGATGTGTAGGAAAAGCAGTATCTACTACTGTGGACAAGAATCCCTTAAAAGAAATGAATTAGCCATTGAAGTCAACAAAAGAATCCAAAATGCAGTACTTGGATGCAATCTCAAAAATGATAGAATGATATCTGCTCGTTTCCAAGGCACCCATTCAATATCACAGTAATCCAAGTCTAAACCCCAACCAGTAGTGCTGAAGAAGCTGAACCTGAACAGTTCTATGAAGACCTACAAGACCTTCTAGAACTAACACACAAAAAAGATTTCCTGTTTATTATATGGGACTGGAATGAAAAGTAGGAAGTCAAGAAACACCTGAAGTAACAGGCAACTTTGACCTTGGAGTACAGAATGAAGCAAGGCAAAGGCTAATAGAGTTTTGCCAAGAGAACACACTGGTCATAGCAAACACTCTCTCCCAACACAAGAGAAGACTCTACATAGGTATGTCACTGGATGGTCTATACCATAACAAGATAAATCATATTATTTGTAGCCAAAGATGGAAAAGCTCTATACAGTCAGCAAAAATTATACCAGGAGCTGACTGTGACTCAGATCATGAACTCCTTATTGCCAACTTCAGATTTAAGTTGAAGAAAGTTGGGAAAACCACTAGGCCGTTCAGGTATGACCTAAATCGAACCCCTTACAATTACATAGTGGAAGTGAAAAATAGATCCAAAGGAATAGATCTGGTACTCATAGTGCCTGAAGAACTATGGACAGAGGTTCATGATTTTCTACAGGAGGCAGTGATCAAGACCATCCCCAAGAAAAGGAAATGCAAAAAGGCAAAATGGTTGTCTGAGGAAGCCTTACAAATGGTTTTGAAAAGAGAGAAGCAAAGGCAAAGGAGAAAAGGAAAGATATACCCATTTGTATTCAGATTTCCAAAGAACAGCCAGGAGAGATAAGAAAGCCTTTCTCAATGATAAGTGCAAAGGATAAAGGAAAATAATAGAATGGGAAAGACTAGAGATCTCTTCAAGAAAATTAGAGATACCAAGGGAACATTTCATGCAAAGATGGGCTCAATAAAGGACAGAAATTATATGGACCTGACAGAAGAAGAAGATATTAAGAAGAGGTGGCAAGAATACACAGAAGAACTCTACAACAACAACAACAACAACAAACCTTCATGACCCAGATAACCATGATGGTGTGATCACTCACCTAGAGTCAGATATCCTGGAATGTGAAGTCAAATGGGCCTCAGGAAGCATCATTATAAACAAAGCTAGTGGAGGTGATGGAATTTCAGTTGAGCTATTTCAAACCTTAAAAGATGATACTGTGAAAGTGCTGCACCCAATATGCCAGCAAATTTGGAAAACTCAGCAATGGCCACAGGACTGGAAAAGATCAGTTTTCACTTCAATCCCAAAGAAAGGCAATATCAAAGAATGTTCAAACTACTGCACAATTGCACTCATCTCACACGCTAGTAAAGTAATGTTCAAAATTCTCCAAGCCAGGCTTCAGCAATAAGTGAACTGTGAACTTCCAGATGTTCAAGCTGGATTTTGAAAAGGTAGAGGAACCAGAGATCAAATTGTCAACATCTGCTGGATCATGGAAAAAGCAAGAGAGTTCCAGAAAAACATCTACTTCTGCTTTATTAGGACTTCTCTAGTGGTTTAGATGGTAAAGCATCTGCCTATAATGTGGGAGACCTGGGTTCAATCCCTAGGTTGGGAAGATACCCTGGAGAAGGAAATGACAACCGATTTCAGTACTCTTGTTTGGAAAATCCCATGGACAGAGGAGCCTGGTAGGCCACAGTCCACAGGGTCTCAAAGAGTCAGACACGACTGAATGACTTCACTTTCACTTTTCTGCTTTACTGAGTATGCCAAAGCCTTTGACTGTGTGGATCACAACAAATTCTGGAAAATTCTTCAAGAGATGGGAATACCAGACCACTTAACCTGCCTCCTGAGAAATCTGTATTGCAGATTAGGAAGTAACAGTTAGAACTGGACATGGAACAACAGACTGGTTCCAAATCAGGAAAGGAATATATCAAGGCTTTATACTGTCACCCTGCTTATTTAACTTATTTGCAGAGTAGATCATGAGAAATGCTGGACTGGATGAAGCACAAGCTGAAATGAAGATTGCCGGGAGAAATATTGAAAACCTCAGATATGCAGATGACCCCACACTTATGGCAGAAAGCAAAGAAGAACTAAAGAGCCTCTTGATGAAAGTGAAAGAAGAGAATGAGAAAGTTGGCTTAAAGCTCAACATTAAGAAAACTAAGATCATGGCATCTGGTCCCATCCCTTCATCGTAAATTGATGGGGAAACAATGGAAACAGTGAGAGACTTTATTTTTAGGGCACCAAAATCACTGCAGATGGTGACTGTAGCCATGAAATTAAAAGCCGCTTGCTCCTTGGAAGAAAAGTTTTAACCAACATTGACAGCAAATTAAAAAGAAGTGACATTATTTTGCCAACAAACGTCCATCTAGTCAAAGTTATGGCTTTTCCAGTAGTCCTGTATGGATGTGAGACTTGGACTATAAAGAAAGCTGAGCACTGAACAACTGATGCTTTGTAACTGTGGTGTTGGAGAAGACTCTTGAGTCCCTTGGACTGGAAGGAGATCCAACCAGTCCATCCTAAAGGAAATCAGTCATGAATATTCATTGAAAGGACTGATGCTGGGAAAGATTGGTGGTGGGAGGAGAAGGGGATGGCAGAGGATGAGATTGTTGGATGGCATCACCGACTCATTGGACATGAGTTTGCATAGGCTCCGGGAGCTGGTGATGGACAGGGAAGCCTGGAGTGCTGCAGTCCACTGGGTCGCAAAGAATCAGACTAGAGTGAGGGAACTGATCTGAACTGAACTGAGGAAAAGCAGATTTGTTCTATAGAAATGGAATAGTTTAAGAATCTATCAAGAGATAATATTGTAGAGTTGGTTGGGGTGGGAGGTGGGAGGGGGCTTCGGCATTGGGAGATCGTGTACACCTGTGGCTGATTCATGTCAATGTATGGCAAAACCAATACAGTATTGTAAAGTAGAATAAAGTATTAAAAAATAAACAAATAAATAAATAAATGAAATAAAAATTCTAGACCATAATCCTCATCAATAACATAATCTGATAGACCAATGCTACACAAATAGGCACACATGAATCATTTACTACAAGTGCTCAAAGATGTTTATCATATATTTCTAAGCTTAAACAGTTAGACAAAAGATACAGCAAGGAAGCAAAGATGTACAGACCCAACCATGAAATGGACATCTATGCCTTTTGTGTTAATATGAAGACAGTCCGCTCTTAACATGAAATGATATTAAGGATCTACCTTAAACATGAAATATCATTTTCCTGTCCTTTCCTTGTTGACTGTAATATCTCAGTCTAGATGTTAGCCTCATTAATTTACTGTGCAGTCCAGTAGCATTCCCCACTCATTTATTGTAGAAGGTATATATTTTTTCCGTATTATGATTACTTAATCACAGTACAGATTAACCAATTTATTCTTCAGTTCAGTCACTCAGTCGTGTCTGACTCTTTGCGACCCCATGAACCCCAGCACGCCAGGCCTCTGTGTCCATCACCAACTCCTGGAGTTTACCCAAACTTATATCCATCGAGTCGGTGATGCAATCCAATCATCTCATCCTCTGTCGACCCCTTCTCTTCCTGTCAGATGACACCCTTACGGCAGAAAGTGAAGAAGAACTAAAGAGCCTCTTGATTTATTCTTAGGTGTAAAGTTTTCAAAGCAAGTTGTCTTTTTACAATGCCATTCCAGGTATCCATGGAACATAATGAAGTTCCTAGTCCATATGGTGCTTCCCAGGTATCTGAGTGCTAAAGAATCCACCTGCTAATGCACTGGAAGCAGTTTTGATCCCTGGTTTGGGAAGATCCCCTGGAAGAGGGAATGGCAACTCACTGTAGTATTCATGACTGGAAAATTCCATGCATAGAGCAGCCTGCTGGGCTACAGTTAATGGGATCACAGAGAGGCAGATAAGACTGAGCATGCACACAACCCATATGTATTAGTTTGTCCAGGCTACTGTAACTAAGTACCATAAACTGGATGGCTTAAATAACAAAAATTATTGTCTCACAGTTTGGGAGGCTAGCAATCTGAGATTAGGGACCTCACAGATTTGGTTCCTTTTGAGGACTTTGGGGGAAGGATCTCTTAAAAGTCTCTCTAATCAGCTTGTAAATGCCCATCTTCATTTTTATATGTTGTTTTTCCTGTATCTTCTTGTCATTGTCTTTTTGTACATATCTCTGTGACCAGATATCTTCTTTTCTTAAAGACACCAGTCATGTTGGATTATGGAACATGTTGAAACACTTTTGACCTTACTTACTCTTATATGATTATCTCCATAAAGACCCTCTCTCCAAATAAGGTCACATTTTGAAATACTGAGGATTTAGGATTTTAACATATGAAATTTGGTGAGATAAAATTAAATTCATGACACCATAATAGACATTTGTCACATCAGTGATTGTATGAATTGATAGCACTTATATAACATAAAATTTATTTAAATAATCCAACTTGTGTGTTTCCCCTAAGACAGTGAGCTCCTTTACAGCAAAGTCATGTCATATTTATGCTTGAATCTACAGTGCTGAAAACAAAGACCAACACAGAGTTGATGCTCAAAACTCTTTGTTAAGTGAATGATAATTAGCAAATCATGTAAATGTATTTTCTGTAAAAATACCTCTGGAAGAATCTTTCATATGGGTCTTGCTTGGTTAAAACTCTGTTTAATGATTTTTTGCTATCACTACAGATTGTACAGTCCCCAGAGTTTCAATGCCTCAGGCAATTTGAAAAAGTTTCTGTGTGTCATTCAGAGCCTGGAAGTCTAAATATTTCCATAACCTTAATGTCTTGCTGCTTTATTAGAAATCAACACTCATTTATGCTTTTGTGTCATTTTTGTACTGTGTATTTTTTTCCTGATTGATCAAATCAAATGCTA
>SJYW01040981.1:1014553-1032567 GCA_006410735.1 Raphicerus campestris | reverse complement strand
AAATCACTGTAGAACTTTCCCTTTCAACTCCCCTGACCCTTAGGGAGACTCAAATCCTTTTGAAATTCTAATGATATCTATGAACCCTCTGGCCAGAAAAACGCCCACGTGAGCACACATAAACACGGGGGTAGGCACACACACCATGCACACACACCCACAGAGAGACACAATATCACATACGTCTTGTCTGTGAACTTCAATTACTTTATAGGCAGTGCAATCCATCTGTCCTGCAGTCTGTGGTGAACCCCAAGTTCTCCATCAAAATCCTCCCACACAGCCTTGCTTTGTGGGACAGCTTTGACACCTAGGTAGGACTCCAGAAAAGCCTCCTCTTCCATGAATTTCTCCTAGTCAGAGGTCACCGTCTGGTCCCAGCTCCCTCCCTGACTCCCACCGATGCTTTCAAAGAACAGAGAGAAAAACAAGCAAGCCCCAGTCAAGTGACCCACGCTGAGAAAAGCGCAGGGGCCAGCGGGGCCCTGACCTTCCTGTGCAGGCAACAAATTGGATGCCATGTTTGCACCGGGCCCTGGAGGGAGGGAAGGAAAGGGAAGCGGGGAGGAGGAGGGTGCCATGGGATGGAATTGGGGTCACAGGGGTCAGCAGCCTTTGCTTTAGGCATCCACACAACAACTCCAGCCACCCCTTCTCAGGAAACAGCCACTGCTGCAGGGCAGGGGGAGAGGAGCAGCTGGAGGTCAGCAGAGGCCAGAGCACGCACGCACACAAGCGTGTTTGTGTCCTTGTGTGTGTGTGTGATACCCAGCCATGGGCAGGGTGAGTCATTGAATAGAATTCTTTAAAGAGATCTCCAAGGATCCTCTGATCCAATGCCCACTGCTTAAACACACAAGGTATAACACAATTTTTTTTTTTCCCTCCAGCCTCACTCGGAGGCAGTGTCATTTGGCCTTCAGGTGCACAGTTTCTGAAGTTAAGCTCCCTGGGCTCAAATGTTACTTAACACCTGTGAGATTTTGGAAGATAATATAACCTTTAGGTGCCTCGGTTTCTATTTGGAAAGAAAGGAAGATGGTAGTAGCGACTTCCTCGTGTATTTTTGAGCCCCATATAAATGAATGCATATAAAACAGCTAGAAACATAAGCACAAACTTAATCATTCAACAGACACACATAGAGGGCCATATACACGATGTATTAATTTTCTTGAACATGTATTTAAGGGCAAAGCAATGTTCATTCTGCATCAATTATATTATTTAATTCTCCCCCAAAGCCCGGGCAGGACCAACACATTTTATCGAAACTGTGGCATGGGAGCTTGGCTCTCTTGCCAAGGGTTACCCCAGTAACAAATGATGGAATCCACCATATCTGTTCATTCCAAAGCCCTGGTTCCTAATCAATTCATTATGGTCTCCAATTTGTCCTTGGATTTAAAACATCTAGGTCAATGTTTGATACCTGAATGGATGGATGAATGAGTGAATGACTGAGTGAATGGGTGGGTGGATGAATGACTGAGTGAATGAATGACTCTGCCATTCTCCCTTCAACTTGTCTTTCCACTTTAACCTTCCATCCAGAGACACCCTGGAATAGGAAATGGCAGCCCCCCTCCAGTATTCTTGCCTGGAAAATTCCATGGCCAGAGGAGCCTGGCAGGTTGTAGTCCAGGGAGTCACAAAGAGTCAGACATGACTGAGGACACACCAGAGACACACCCCTTCTCTCCTTCCCGTTGTTGCCTGCTCCTATCCCATCAACCTCCATCCTCACCACTCAGTCACTGTCCATCTCTCCTCCTGGCTTCTCCTCCAAAGCAAGGCCCCAAATATTTCTCTGGTGCTGGAGGAAACTCATTCTTTCTGGTTTAATTCACCCCGTCTGGCCTTAATTGCTTTGCCCTGTTGTAAGAAGAGACCTCCCATGGCGACAACCCTGAGGATGGGCTGGCGGGGAGGGCATGGTTGGGGCGGGGGGGTGCGGCTGGAGGACTGGGGAGGAAGTCGGGCAAGCTGTTGAGTGGAGAGTGGATTAGTCAGAGGCCAATGGGGCAACGGAAGTCGGGGTTCTCTGAGCGGGCGGCTCCAGACCCGCCCTTGGTCGTGACGTTTACGATTGAATTTGGGCAGGAGCATGTGTCTGGGGGCTGTGTCGGCCTCCGTTGCCTCTACCCTGAGTGTTTGGTCCTGCAGCTCATTAAGCAGTGACACTTAACACATCATCAAACTGCTTTACAGGCAAAGCCCACACAGCTCCTGGCCCCTGGAGTCCCCAGGTAGTGGGGACGATGACCTCCCAGCGACTGGAGCTGGGACGTGGCGGACGCACAAGGTGATCAAAGCTCTCATGGGAAAACCAGAGCAAGAACTGGATTAGGGCGCCAGGACCCCTGACCTTCCCACCCCAGGACCGATTAAAGACTAAGGCGTGTAGAGAATAGGGGGGCTGGGGCTCGTGTCATGGGACAAACATGGCATCTGATGTCATGTGAACAAGGCTCAAATCCTGGATTTGTCACTTTGCAGCAGCTGTTGAACATCGGCCAGGCTTTTAACTCCTCTGACCCTCTGTTTCCTCTGTGAGGCTAATAAGGTCCACCTCGGGGGGTTGTTGCTAGAAATACTGGGATAAGGTATATAAAGTGCTTAACAAAGGGCAGGCCATAAATAATGTTTATTTGAATTGTTTTGTTATTTAGTCACAAAGTCGTCTCCAACTCTTCTGCAACCCCATGAACTGTAGCCCAGAGGCTCTTCTGTCCATGGGATTTCCCAGGCAAGAATACTGGAGTGGGTTGCCGTTTCCTTCTCCAGGGGCTCTTCCCGGCCCAGGGATCTAACCTTAATCTCCTGCTTTGGCAGGCGTGTTCCTTAACACTGAGCCACCAAGGAGCAAATGCTCCCATTGGATCAGGCTGACAATTCTTGGTTCCTCCAGTCAAGTTGTCTTCCAACATTACCAAGCATCACAATAAGAAATGCAACAAAGATCAGAGTAGTAATAGCAAGTGTCCACCGTGAAGCAAGAACTTTGCCTATGAATGTTATCTTATTATCATTTCACAACCCTTGGAGATATGTACAATAATAATGTTATAGACGTGGAGACTGAAGCTCAAAATGGACAGGTCATCAGCCTCACATGTCCCGGTGGCAGAGTTGAAATATAAACCCAGATCCATAGACGCTGAGTCCTTGTGTTTTCCAGCACTGGGTAAGTCTTGAAGGTGAAGGTGAAGTCACTCAGTCTTGCTCGAACTCTTTGCGACCCCATGGACTGTAACTACTAGGCTTCTCTGTCCATAGGATTCTCCAGGCAAGAATACTGGAGTGGATTGCCATTTCCTTCTCCAGGGGATCTTCCCAACCCAGGGATTGAACCCAGGTCTCCCGCATCAAAGGCAAACGCTTTAACCTCTGAGCCACCAGGGAAATCTTAGCAGGGCTATAAGGGACAGCCACAAGTGAACTTATCTGGTGCCTCGGGGGTTGGGTGGGGCAGATTGTGGTCCACATATCCTGCTCTCAACTTTCAGAGAGCTCCATCTGAAGGGTCCCTCATTTTCAGCCTTTCTTCTGGAGTCTCAAACACTTCCTAAATCTCCTTGAAATAGTCCTGGCCAAGAAGGGGCTGCTTTTATGGTGATGTGTAGTAATGAGGCAGGGTTAAAACCTCATTAGGTCACGGTCCCCTTTTGCATTTCATGGATATTCAGTAACACAAGCAATACCAAACACATGAATTCCTAGACCCTGCTTTCTGTGTGCGGTTGGAGGGAGCACACCTCTACTCAATTCATGGAAACACATCCCTAAAATTTTACATGGGGACATGGCTGGTGGTCCAGTGGCTAAGACTCTGTGCTCCCTCTATTCACCGGGCCTGGATTCAATCCTTGGTCAGGAAACTAGATCCTCCATGCCATAACTAAGGATCCTGCATGCAGCAACTAAAAAAAAAAAAAAAAAGTACTGCATCAAAGATTGAAGAGCCTGCGTGCTGCAACTGAGACCAGGCATAGCCAAATAAATAAATAATTTTTTAAACAAGATACTCCACTAAAAAGCTGAAATATAATTTTACATGATATTAGAGGGCTTGTGGGCCTCGGAAACAAAGTCTACAGCCACCAGATCAAACCTCTGGCAGGATGTCCTGAGGTCCAATAGTGTGAAGCAGGAAATGGGTCATGGTTCAGAAAACAAGATGGTGAATTCCCTTTGGGACCTGATGAGTTGAAAGTACAGATTGCTGCTGCTGCTGCTAAGTCGCTTCAGTCGTGTCCAACTCTGTGCAGCCCCATAGATAGCAGCTCACCAGGCTCCCCCGTCCCTGAGATTCTCCAGGCAAGAACACTGGAGTGGGTTGCCATTTCCCTCTCCAATGCATGAAAGTGAAAATTGAAAGTGATGTCACTCAGTCCTGTCCGACTCTTAGGTTACTATGTTGCTTCTCACCAGGACAACATTCATATCCAAATTACTAGCTTGGGAAGGAATTCAGGACTTCAGATTCAGAGTTCTGTTATTTCTTGGTGTGTTTCTCTTTTCTTTTTTGCCTTTCAAAGATTTCTTGCATGCTTGATAAGTGCCAGCCTCTGTGCTGGATGCCAAGGATATCAAGAAGAATAAGAGAATAAGAACACATGTACCCAGTGGGAAAGCTGGGGAAACCCTATGATGCAGCATGTTAAGTAATGTATCAGAGGACACCCGGGCAGTGATAACAAGTCTAGTGATGTGAATGGGCGCTAGATGCTGCTTTAGTCATGAACGTGTGTAGCACAAGAGAGAAAATAAATGAACGCTGCAAAAGAGACACATGAATGACATTAATCTTCCTCTTTCCAGAAGCGGCTCTCCCTTACTTTCAGTCTGTGTGATTCTGATTAAGTCAGTGTTTAAATCAAGAGAGAATATGCGATCCAAGACTGGCCAGTCAGACACTCGGGTTCTTCCAAGGCCCGTGATTGCTTCAGGAAGGATCACGTGACTTGAGTCAGAGCAACCAGAGCAGGTGAGATGGCATTCTGGCACTTCTGTTTGAGCCTTTGTCAAAACAAACTCTTGCCTTTGAATGAGAGTGAGAGAGGTGGGACTGGAGCTACCGGAGGATCTTGTGTTCATGGGGCGAGATGACGTCTGAGAACAGAGAGAGCCGAAGGAAGGCAAAGTGCATGACGGATGAGTCTACGTAAGACTGGGAATCCAGCCAGGACAGAAACCACAGCTAGCTCCTGTTTTAGTTATACGAACATAGAACTGTATATATATGTAAATATAAATATACAAACATACATATGAACATATTTATGTACATATTCATGTAAATATTGTTGTTTAACCCCTAAGTCACGTCCTACTCTTTGTGGCTTCATACATTGTAGCCCACCAGGCTCCTCTGTCCATGGGGTTTTTCAGGCAAGAATACTGGATTGGGTTGCCATTTCCTTCTCCAGGGGATCAAACCTGCATCTCCTGCACTGGCAGGTGGATTCTTTACCACTGAACCACCAGGGAAGCTCATACAAGGAGTGCATGCTAAGTAACTTCAAAGTGAAGTCCTTCAGTCGTGTCCAACTCTTCACGACCCCATGGACTGCAGCCTACCAGGCTCCTCCATCCATGGGATTTTCCAGACAAGAGTACTGAAGTGGGGTGCCATTGAGTCATGTCCAGTTCTTTGCGACCCCATGGACTATAACCCACCAGGCTCCTCTGTCTATGGGATTTTTCAGGCAAGAATACTGGAGTGGGTAGGGAGGTGCTAAAAACAGGAAAAGATGGGAAGAAATGTGCAGTTTTTTCCTTCACAGAAACGGACAATAATAATCATTGATTAAATGAGCACAATCCCACAATGCTCTTCTGCGCTCTGTAGAGAGTCAGTAACATATGTATGGGTATACGCACACAAACACAGTTTTAATTAGATATTCTGTCACTTGTTATCCCACCATCCTGATGTAATAGCTTCACAAGGTCAATTTGCTTGTTTGTTTGTTTTAATTTGACTGCACCAGGTCTTAGTTGGAGCATGTGAACTCGGTTGCAGCATATGGGATCTAGTTTTCTAACCAGGGACCGAACTTGGTGCCTCCTGCATTGGCAGTGAGGTGTCTTAGCCATTGGACCACCAGGGAAGTCCCCACAAAGTCAGTTTGGAAGGCCATCTACTCAGAAAGAGACACTCAGCAAAGAAGAGGAAGAGTTATTCCAGAGGAACATAGAAGAGGGCTAACACTTGAAATCATGCTTGCACAAACATGCCATGAAAATAAAAAGGATTTCTTGATGTAGTGGATGGGGGTCACTTACAACCAAATGATTCTAGTTAAAGACAGTATTGCAGCATCTTTGTACAGGTGAAGACTCTGCTTGGGTGGAGGGGTGGGGTTCCAGGTAGACTAAATTAATTATTAAAATACTTTATAACTAACTAACCAAGCTGAGCCAATAGGCACACATTCTAGAGCTGTTTCTGAAATTGTCTGAGGGGAAAAATGTTTTGTTTTTCCACTGAGGTGGCTAAATTATATATCTTAAAAAAGCATATAGCTACTGGCAGGCATCATACCATGACATGGGAAATCTCACCTAAGGTGCTCGCTTCAGCAGCACATGTACTAAAATTGGAACGATACAGAGAAGATTAGCATGGCCCCTGCACAAGGATGACATGCAAATTCGTGAAGCATTCCATATTTTTATGATTTGGGAGAATGGCATTGAAACATATATACTATCATATAAGAAACGAAGCGCCAGTCTATGTTCAGTACAGGATACAGGATGCTTCCGGGGAGATGGTGTGGGGTGGGAGGTGGGATGGGGCTTTGGCATTGGGAGATCGTGTATACCTGTGGCTGATTCATGTCAATGTATGGCACAACCAATACAGTATTGTAGCGTAGAATAAAGTATTTAAAAAATAANGTGTGGGGTGGGAGGTGGGAGGGGGCTTCGGCATTGGGAGATCCTGTACACCTGTGGCTGATTCATGTCAATGTATGGCACAACCAATACAGTATTGTAGCGTAGAATAAAGTATTTAAAAAATAATAATCTCACCTAAGAATGGAGCTGATGTTGAGAAAACAAAAACCAGTAATGAAATGTTACAGACCAAATCCAAATGATGCTTCTTTAGCCCCTGGATCTAACTATGCCTGAAGCTAGTGCAAGCTTGAATTTTTCAATCAACAAAGTCAGTTAGTATTTACCCCTCCTTGATGGATGCTGTGGCTCGTGCATCTCATCTCCTTGGCAGTCACCTTTACACGTTGACAATTCTTTACAGAAAACAGCCTGCAACTCTCTGCCCAAAGGCCCCTCCCCCAGGCCCTGGCCACAGGAGCACACTTGGCATCATGCAGAAAAAGCCAAGAATGCCAGGGAGTTAAAACTCCAACAGCAGCTCTCAACTAAGGACTGCAAGGATTGAATAATTTCCCCCAGCCCCCTTGCCCCTCAGTTTGAAAGTATGTTGTATAATATCATCCAGAGTGTGGCTCAAATTAGTTAAGCTCCACCTGCCCACTTTACAACTAGCCTGATAATAAACACCTTTAATCGGTGGATGCATGTATTTATATGTCTGAGTCCCTTTGCTGTCCACCTGAAGCTGTTACAACATTGTTCATGGGCTATATTGCAATATAAAATAAAAAGGTGTTAAAAAAAAACAAACCCTTATCATCTTCCTCATTTTCCCACTACCTAACCACAGTTACCTGGAATCATTTACTAAATAAACTTACTCGTCTCAAGATCCGCTTCAAAATAAGACCAATATACTTTGGACTGAATCCAAAATAAGACCCATACTCCATTTTATTTTCAGTCTTAGGCCAGTGTGAACTCTGTGTATCTCACTCCCAGCAAAGCCCTGTCTAGTAGACCAGATTTTGAAAAGAATACCCTAAGCACTCGAACCATGCTCTGAGGATATTAACTTCAACATCCTTATCATAAACAGAAACTTCTCCATCCCTGGGAGAATCAGAGCAGTCACCCTTGATCCACAGAACTCAGTCAGCAGAGATGCCACACTCTTCCTTGGGAAGAAGCGCAGGAGGGTTCGCAGAGAAAGGGGCGGAGCCTGCATCTGACCAATGGGTGTCGCCGGAGCCTACGGAGAGTGGAAACCTTGGATCTTGTGAAAGGTCCCATTTTCTTTCCTCATAAATGTTGCAGGCTCCCTGCTCCATATATTGCTGTTAATAAATTATACCCCACCCCTCTTTTAAGGCCCTTTTGTTATAACCCTGGCTCCCAGTTCCATTAACTCTCCATTACTCGAACACTTCATTATGACATTTTTTTGCAAGCTGAGAGCATGGCTCCTGACACCCTCAGCCAGGCAGGAGGCAGAGATCAAAATGGCCCATTAAGTTCCTGTGGCCAAAGCACAATTTTTTTTTTTTCCTAGAGTCTATTTTCTGCTGCTTTTAAAATAATGGACTCAAATGTTTCCCTTCTCTAGCAAATTCCCCAATAGCATGCCAAGGACAGAGCCCAAGATGGAGAGGTTGGAGTGGCCTGAAATGCAAGTATTTCTTCCTTCACATCCTTCTCCCACCTCCCAAACAGTGGAAGGTTTAATCCTTCTCAGAGTGAGACCATACTTTTGGGTCATTGACTGAAATGTGCAAACCAGGCAGTGATGATGAGTCATGCTTTAAAGCTCCAAGGAACTGTTTCAAATGTCTGATTACAAAATGTTGAGAAGGCTGGAGGCATTGTAAGGTCAAAAGGTAATTCCTCCAGGATCTTCCAAAGCCCAGGTTTTCCAGGGCTATGCTCCCAAAACACCATCTTCTGTTTCTTGTTCCTGGTAGTTTACTGGGGGGATGCAAGCCAAACCACAGGGAACAAAACAATCTGCCAGACATAGAAGGAAAGATGGCCCATGGCCTTTGCACATGCACAAAAAATACACATAAGATAGACAGGCACATACGTTGCTGGTATATATAGCTCTGTGTTTCATGTGTCTTACCTCATTTAATCTTCTTATCAGCCCTAGGAAGTGAAAATTATTGTACCCATTTTTCAGAAGGAGAAATCAAGTCACAGAAGCAAGTCATCCAAGACCACACAGATGTCAAACGTTAGAGTCTGGGGGCAGCTTTGAGCAGCTTCTCGAGATCACACATTTAGAAACATATTACTCCATTGTTTCTTAAATTTCCACTTAGAAACTGAAACACACATGCACTACACTCATGGTGCATTTTCACAAATATCATACACCCACGACCTTGCTGCCCACACATATCAGATGCACCCTGCCTTTAGCCCAGCTGTAATGCTCTCAACTTCAATACCATAAAAATAAGTCCTTTTATTGGGGCCTTGCCATTTACAAAGCACTTTCATATACATTAACTCATCAGCACTGAATTCGCTGACAGGGCCAAGACGAGAAATGGACGAGGGAAGTGTAATACATCATGGACCAAAATAATAATTTGACCCTTTAGATAGAGGTTTCCATCCCAGGATAAATTACATCTTTTAGCCACATACGGGCAAGATCAATAGTCATATAATCTCCATCCTGGAAGGGATCTTAGAGAGGACAGTCTTAGTCTGCTAAGGCTGCCATAACAAAACATCATCGATGAGTACCTTAGACAACAGAAAAGTATGTCTTTACGTTGTTCTGGAGGCCAGAGGGCTGGGATCGTGTGGGTGACTTGGTAGGGTTCTGATGAGAATATCCTTTCTGGTTTGTCCACAGCCACCTTCCGCTTATGTCCTACCATGGCAGAGACAGACAGAGAAAGAGAGGGCTCCAACCTCTTCCTCTTCTTATAAAGAAACTAATCCTATCATAGAGACTCCACCCTCATGGCCACCTTTGAACCTAATTACCTTCCAAGGCCCCATCTCCAAACACCATGACATTGGAGGTTAGGAGTTCTCGGTGTCCTTTATTTGCAGGAAGGGGGGATAAAATTCATCCCTGTGATGTACTTTTCAAATTGAGATGTAATTGCTTTACAAAGTTGTGTTAGTTTCTGCTGTGTAAGGAAGCGAATCAGCGATGTGTGTGGTGCGTGCTCAGCTGTGTCCAGCTCTTTGCGACCCCATGGACTGCAGCCCACCAGGCTCCTCTGTCATGGAATTCTGCAAGCAAGAATACTGGAGTGGGTTGCCATTCCCTTCTGCATGGGATCTTCTCAACCCAGGGGTTGACCTGCTTCCCCTTCCTTGGCAGGCGGATTCTTTCCCACTATACCACCATCAGCTATATGTATCCATATGCCCCCTCCCTCTTAAGCCTCCCTCCCCACATCCCAGCCCTCTAGGTTGTCACAAACTACCGAGCTAAGCTCCTTGTGCCGTACGGCAGCTTCCCACTAGCTATTTTACACGTGGCAGTATATGTGTGTCAACCCTAATCTTCCAGTTCGCCCCACCCTCCCTTTCTACCACTGTCCCTTCATCATATCCACACACCGGTCCTCTGGAGTTGCCATAGAGGCTGAAGTCAAAAAGAGAAAGCTATCATATATTAATGCATATGTATGGAATCTAGAAAAATGGGACAGATGAACCCCAAACATATTTAACCCATATTCAACCCATACCCCAACAGAGATATGAAGGGAGAGAGGCAGTTGATTTCCCAACTCCAAAGAAATGAGGGTTTGAAAAAGATAAGTTGTTATAACGGAATCAGTTTGCTGCACACCTGGGGAAAAAAAAAAAGATGCTGTTGATCAACTATACATCAATCTAAAATAATTTGTAAATTAGTACATAATACAATAAAAGAAGAAACGGAAGGAAAAATCATACAAATGATTGGACTGGCCACTGTGTAATCAATTGACTAACAAGTCACTGGATTCCTGCTTGCCCTCTTTGATTGATAGTCAATGTCAACAGCCATAATTGTATTATACTACCAGTAATTCCCTCCTCCCAAGGTTCCTCTTTGCCTGCAGACACACCCATGCCATTTTCTGCAAGCTTTCTTGAGAACTGGATTGGACAAGCTAAACTGCCAGACTGAATGCTCAGGGCTCAGCTATTTAGATGGTCAGAAGTACAGTTCATTTGGATACTTCTCTGTACCATCACTGAACTTCAAGGCAGGCCACATTTATACACAGACCAAACTGACATGTCTTTGTCTGGCTATTGTGGGGTGATTTTTTTTTTTTTCCCTTGATCAAATTAGCAGTTGCTTTTGGTGCCTTTGATCAGCTTGCTTCTGATCTCATTATTACCCAAGCAACTGACCAGTTTGGTTCATTCGCACAAACACGGTTAAAAATAATTCAACCACACCATCTGTGTGGTATTGTGTAGGCAAAAGAAAATAACAAAACCCTGAATTTTACATGTGGTTTCTTTTTTCTCTTCCCCTTCCCTGTCCCATCCAGTGGGGCAGATCCACCACAGAAGAGCTGCCATTCTAGGTGGAGGAAGCAAAAGGAGAAACATACCCGCGCCAAGTCCATCATGTGGTTTTTTAAATTGATATATAGTTGCTTTACACTGTTATGTCAGTTTCTGCTGTACAGCAAAGTGAACCAGCCATTCGTATACATACAGCCCCTTGTTTTTGGATCTCCTTCCCACTAAGGTCACCACGAGGCACTGAGGAGAGTTCCCTGGGCTATGCGGCATGTCCTCATTATTTGTTTTACACCTAGCGGTGTAGCGTGTGTCAATCTCAATCTCTCACTTCATCCCGACCCCACTTCCCCCCACCCCCAGGGTCCTCACTCTTTGCCTCTACGTCTGTGTCTGCATTTCTGCTTGGCAAATAGGTTCATCTGTATCATTTTCCTAGGTTCCACATACATGTGCTACTCTGCGCTATTTGTTTTTCTCTTTCTGACCTAACTTCACTCTGTAGGAGGGTCTCTAGGTCCATCCACGTCTCTGTGAATGGCACGATTTCATTCCTTGCCTTTGCCCCCAGTAAGCAAAAGCCTGACACCTTAACGGCTCACAACACAGTTCATACCAGTGAGAACGTGCCCTGAACCAGGTTGTTCTATCAGCCTGGGTATGGGTGGAAGTGGGGGATTAAATTCTATTGAAATCAGCTTCTCTCCCAGGCTGGGCCCAGCTTCTGAATTCTAGGATCCCTCAAACCTCAAAAATGGAACCGCTCTCCCCTCAAGTCCCAGGGTGGCTGGATTCCAAGCCCCTTGCAGCCAAATCCTAAAACGTGGCTTCACTTTGGAGAATTCAGATGTGGCTTTGCTTTCAAGAGTCCAGCCCCCACATAACGGGGATCTGGTGAATCACTTGGAAAATTGAAAATTGAAAGGTCTAAGAGGACTGTGCATGGCAAACTGGCCCAAGCGGCTGGCCTGTCTATCCTGAGGGTGTCTGCCTGGCCTTCTAGATGCCTCATTTTAGGAAAACAGGCAATTGCCCATTCGGGGGAGCACTCAGAGGTCCTTTGTACTCCTTCCCTTTTGCGGCTGCAACCTTGAGATGAAGCCACAGCTGTTTATGTGCTTAACTTGACTTGGGATTTTTTTTTTTTTCCTGAGGCCCCAAGCCTTGCTTGGCCCAACAAGGTGTGGGAAACACTTCAAACATCCCAATTTCTCTCTGCCCACAAGCTAGGTACCCACTGTGATTGTCCAGAACACCCAGGAAATTAGAAGACTGGCTAAGAAACCAGGGGTACCAAGGTTTACTAAAGATAAAATTAAATTAAAAATTCCGGCGATGACTTTGAAAAACAGCTGTGGGCTTCCTGATCAAAATGTAGCCTTCTGCGGTTATTTGCAGGCCAGGCTGCCTGCCAAAGGCTGTGATGAATTCTAGGTTCCATATGGTGTGTCCCATATAACAGAGATCTGGCACGAATGAATTCCAAGGTCTAACCTGCAGTTCCAAGGCCCGCCCTCCCAGAAATGTGGGTTTGTAAGGGTTGAATTCCAAGATCATCTTAGACCAAGGTTCTTTCCTCCATTTAGACGGAAGAGCCGCACGCAGACCTGTCCCTTCTACTGAGGCCTATTTAAAGGCCCTGGGCTTTGGAGACATGAGTTACTGAGTTCAAATTCTCACTCACTTACTGGCAAAGCATATTCGAATACAAAATTGAACTTCTCTGGAACTTGTGGTCACCAGAGGGAACGGATGAGGGGAAGGGATAGTTAGGGAGTTTGGGGTGGACATGTACACTCTACTATATTTAAAATGGATTATGGATAGCCAACAAGGACTTACTGTATAGCACAGGGAACTCTGCTCAATGTCAAGGGGCAGCCTGGCCGAGAGGGGAGTTTGGGAGAGAATGGATACATGGATGTATCTGGCTGAATCCCTGAAACTATCACAACATTGTTAATCAGCTATACTCCAATATAAAATTAAAAGTTAAAAAGTGATCCACATTAAAAAAAAAATCTTTAAAACAAAAAAACCAAAAGGAACCTTTCCAGATGAAACCTAGTCATCATAGAACAGTGACAAAACAATCCTACTGTACTCTATCCATTTCCTGACCCATAGAATCCATGAGTATAAAAAAGCAGTTCTTATTTGGAGATTGTTACGTTCAGGGTGGTTTATTAAATGGAATGCCAACCACCATTGTCATTATCATCGTGGCTTTTTGTTCTGGGCACCATTCAGTAGAGAGGTCCATTTGGTATATTCTTCCATATCAAGGGCTTCCATGGTGGCCCAGTGGTAAAGAGTCTGCCTGCAGTGCAGGAGACCTCCGTTCAATTCCTGGGTCGGGAAGACCCCCTGAAGGAGCACATGGCAACCTACTCAAGTACTCTTGCCTGGAGTACCCCATGAACAGAGGAGCCTGGCAAGAAGCTGCACCACAGTGCAGTATCCAGTCTGAAAATAAGAACTCTCAGGCAAACATCAAGTATTTCTTTACCCGTATGCACACATCCACAGAGCGTGCAGACAACTGATAAAAATGGTAAGCAACGGCGTTGCAGCTGCCAACAAGTTCTTGCAGGACTTTGTAAAATAAACTATTAGTATAATAATGGATTTTATAGTTATCTGTGGCATATAATTACGACCCATATATGTGTCAGCAGCTTATTGCTGGAACTTACTTCTCCATTAACATGAATGTTGTGGATTTTGTATTTGTTTTAGTGGGGATGAATGGCTGCTTCTAAGAACTTTCCATCTACAAAAGGGTATGAGAGACTCAATTTTATTTGTATGTCAAGGAACAACAGTATTAAGCCATGAGGGTGATGCAGGTTCATGTATAGTCCGAGTGCATAGCAGGTACTCAGTGGTGTGGTTATCACCCAGACGTGATGCTCGGATCTCCCTTTGAGAAAGAATTTATCACTCAGCTTCAAGTGGTGCCATTAGCGAACAGATTCCAGCAGCAGAGCCCTTGGGATCCAGGTTACCTTTCAAGTTAAAGCCACTTTCTTACTTATGGTGCATCTTTGCATATCAAGTAGTTGTCAGCGAGGAGAGCTGGGAGGAAGGGATAGTTAAGGAGTCTGAGAAGGTCATGTACACTTTGCTATATTTAAAATGGATAACCAACAAGGTCCTACTGTGCAACACAGGGAGCTTTGCTCAGTGTTATGTGGCAGCCCAGATGGGAGGGGAGCTTGGGGGAGAATGAATACATGTGAATGTATGGCTGAGTCTCTTCGCTGGTCACCTGAAACTATCACAGCATTGTTAATTGGTTATACTCCAAAATAAAATAAGTTTAAAAAAAATCTACAGAAAATGCCACACCCTCTCTGGAAAGCCCTCATCCAAACCAGGCAGGGCCAGGCCATTTCCACCCAGCACAGGACCCCCNTTGGTTATACTCCAAAATAAAATAAGTTTAAAAAAAATCTACAGAAAATGCCACACCCTCTCTGGAAAGCCCTCATCCAAACCAGGCAGGGCCAGGCCATTTCCACCCAGTACAGGACCCCCCCTAACAGACGATCTTTGCTCTGGACCT
Organism: Raphicerus campestris; assembly: GCA_006410735.1. Classification (NCBI taxonomy): domain Eukaryota; kingdom Metazoa; phylum Chordata; class Mammalia; order Artiodactyla; family Bovidae; genus Raphicerus; species Raphicerus campestris. The sequence continues at coordinate 1,017,653 of SJYW01040981.1, read as the reverse complement.
CCCCATCCAGTGAGCTGAGGCTCGCTCTGACCTTCCCTGTGGTCTGAAGCTCTTCCTACCTAATCTGCTTCTCTCCCCCTTCATCGTTCACAGGCATTATCCTTCAATAAATCTCTCACGCTTCTCCCCCCATCTTAGCATCTGCTTTCCATAACTCTGCTGACACAAGCAGGGTGTTCATCAAATTGAAATTGATTACACAGGATAAATAGCTATTGGGGAAGACAAAGCTTTGGTGGAGAAAAGAATCAAATGACATGGTTTTGTCCCGATTTGTGGGGTATATACTGGGAGCTTCCCCAATGCCTCACTCGTAAAGAACCCGCCTGCCAATGCATGAGACACAGGAGATGCAGGTTCAATCCCTGGGTTGGGAAGATCTCCTGGAGGAGGAACTGGCCACCCACTCCAGTATTCTTGCCTGGAAAACCCCATGGACAGAGGAGCCTGGTGGGATATAGTCCAAAGGGTCACAAAGAGTCAGATATGACTGAGCAAAAGCATGATATGTATGATACAGGTATATACTGCTGGTGGGTAGAGTTAGATGTTCCATGTCTTCTAAAATAACCATCTGTGTTACATTTGGGATGTTGACATGGTTACTGGGCTGCCCCTCAGCATCTATTAACATCTATAAAATGATATTGTAAGAGAAGACTCCTGGGAAAAGAAGGAGCAAGACTCTGTAACAGCCACTGTTGGTGGCCCGCCCAGCATTCATTTCTCCCATCCTTCTTCCTAATAGGATCTCAGCTTGTCCACCTGTCCATCACTCCTCCAAGCAGCTCATATTCCTCAAGGGATGTCAACACCATCCCCAGCTCCAGGACTCAGTCCTAAGGGTAACTTGGTTCTGCTCTGACTGATTGCATCAGGAATAATTATTTGATGCATTCTAGACAATGAGATGCAAGAAGAGGTGGTCTTGGTGGCTTCTAGGGATCATTTTTCTAGACTTTTCAGAAGAGCCCACTCTTACTCCTCTGAGTAAGGACCATGTGTAGACATGAGACATGGGGCAACCACCTTCCTGACAGCTGAGAATAATGCTGGTTCATAGAGAAGAACAAAACTGAAGCCACTTAGAAAAGTAAAACCAGAGATATTGCCCCAGAACTTCAGGAGTGAGTGCCTTTCACTATATGTGCACAGAAGGACATCAAACCCTTTCCTCTCTCCCTAAAAAACTCGGTCCTCCATATCAGGCTCTATCATGAGAACCCAGAATAAAGGAAGAGGAGCAGGAAAAGGAAGACAGAGAAGAGGGAAAAGAGGAGGGAAAGAACGGGAAAAGAGCGAGAGATAAAAAAGAGATGCTGAGATGTTTGTTTGTTTGGTGTCCTCACAAAATAATCTTCATTGAAGAAATCAGAACCAAATTAGGGGCACCATATGATTACAACTGGGCTTCCCAGTTGTGACTCAGACAGTAAAGAACCTGCCTGCAATGCAGGAGACCTGGGTTCACGTGATAGCTACATCTATGTATACACACAGAGACAGCTCAGAACATAAGCGGGATAAATGCCATTTCCTTTTTAAATATTGAAGTATAGTGTAAAAAAAAAAAAATACACCTCACCTCACTCCAGTCAGAATGGCCATCATCAAAAAGTCTACAAATATAAAGCCTTGCCATATGATCCAGCAATCCCATTCCTGGGCATACACCCAAACAAAACTATAATTCAAAAAGATTCATGCAGCCCTATGTTCAGACCAGCACTACTCACAACAGCCAAGATGGAAACAGCCTAAATGCCCATCGCCAGGTGAATGGGTAAAGAAGGCGTGGTGTACTCATACAGTGGAATGCTCAGTTCAGCTCAGTTGTGTCCGACTCTTTGTGACCCCATGGACTGCAGCACGCCAGGCCTCCCAGTCCATCACCAGCTCCTGGAGCTTGCTCAAACTCATGGCCATCGAGTCGATAATGCCATCCAACTATCTCATCCTCTGTCATCCCCTTCTCCTCCTGCCTTCAATCTTTCCCAGCATCAAGGTCTTTTCAAATGAGTCAGTTCTTTGCATCAGGAGGCCAAAGTATTGGAGTTTCAGCTTCACAATCAGTCCTTCCAATGAATATTCAGGACTGATTTCCTTTAGGATTGACTGGTTTGATCTCCTTGTGGTCCAAGGGACTCTCAAGAGTGTTCTCCAACACCTAGTTCAAAAGCATCAGTTCTACAGGATGCTTGGGGCTGGTGCACTGGGATGACCCAGAGAGATGATATGGGGAGGGTGGTGGGAGGGGGGTTCAGGGTTGGAAACTTACACACCTGTGGTGGATTCATGTCAATGTATGGCAAAACCAAGAAGACTCTTGAGAGTCCCTTGGACTGCAAAGAGACCCAACCAGTCCATTCTGAAGGAGATCAACCCTGGGATTTCTTTGAAGGGAACGATACTAAAGCTGAAACTCCAGTACTTTGGCCACCTCATGAGAAAAGCTGACTCATTGGAAAAGACTCTGATGCTGGGAGGGATTGGGGGTAGGAGGAGAAGGGGACAACAGAGGATGAGATGGCTGGATGGCATCACTTGAGTCTGAGTGAACTCTGGGAGATGGTGATGAACAGGGAGGCCTGGTGTGCTGAGATTCATGGGGTCAAAAAGAGTCGGACACGACTGAGTGACTGAACTGAACTGAACTGAACTGAAAGTAAAAAAATAAAATTTAAATTAAAAACAAATAAACAAACAAAAGCATCAGTTCTTCGGTGCTCAGCTTTCTTTATGGTCCAACTCTCATACCTATACATGACTACTGGAAAAATACCATATGATAACACATATGTAAAAGTTGATGTGGTTTTGAGCCAGACAACAAATCAGAGATTCAGACTGAAGAACTGGACCCCTTTTGTGCCAAAAAAGTCCTGCTTTCCATTCCTCTCGGACTAGTGTTTCTTTACTAAATGCCCCATGTTCCTTCCGCCGCCCCCCCCCCCCGCCTCCGCCCCCTCCCCCACCCCCCCCCCCCCCCCCCCCCCCCCCCCCCCCTCCCCCCCCCCCCCCCCCCCCCTCCCCCCCCCCCCCCTCCCCCCCCCCCCCCCCCCCCCCCCCCCCCCCCCCCCCCCCCCCCCCCCCCCCCCCC
>SJYW01040981.1:988712-1004105 GCA_006410735.1 Raphicerus campestris | reverse complement strand
AAAAAAAAAACTTAAAAAAAAAATATGATGGGCTTCCTACCAGTGTTTTCCAATGCCTAGGAACTTCCAAAATAGAAATCATCTGACATCCTTAGGCTCAAAATCTCTCTCTGCACACAGCCTCTCCTTTCCCCAAGGAGGAATGTCTCCTTTGCACTCACTGTCTTCGGAAGAAGCCAGAAACATGTTGTCACCTGCAAGCATTTCCAAGGTGACCCAGCAGAGAAATGTCAGTTGGAAGAGGTGTGTGAATGTGGAGGCTGCAGAAATGGCCAAGATTCGAAATGTCCTCATCTAAATAAACATGCTCCAGGCATGCGCGTGCGTGTGTGTGTGTGGTGCTGGTGGTGGTGGGCAAGGGCATGCAGACCTTTGTGAGTGGGGGAAAGCAACAGNCTTAAAAAAAAAATATGATGGGCTTCCTACCAGTGTTTTCCAATGCCTAGGAACTTCCAAAATAGAAATCATCTGACATCCTTAGGCTCAAAATCTCTTTCTGCACACAGCCTCTCCTTTCCCCAAGCTGCTACAGGAAAAATGCTAGAAGGGGACTTCCCTGGCAGTCCAGTGTTTACGACTCCATGCTCCCAAGGCAGGGGCAGGTTCAGACCCTGGCTGGGGAACTAAAATCCTGCATGCTGCATAGCACAGCCAAAAATAAATAAAACCAAAGCAAAATAAAAATGCTACATGGAGAGCCAGCCAGGTGTGGGTGAGCATCCCAGTTCCTCTCCTTCTGAGCTCTGTCATTTTGCACAAGTTTTTAACTTCTCTGAGCCTCAGTTTTCTCCTCTATCAAATTTCAGTAGTTCTCCTGTGCTACCATAAGGAATTCAATACAATAGCTCATGTAATGAAGAATTCATGCATTGCAGCTGCCCCATAAATAGTAGGAACTCAACATATGGATTATCCGGATGCCTGGGTGACCTTGGGCAATTCCTTTTGTTGTTATTCCTTTCTAAGTCTTGATTTTTTTCATCTGTAACATACAACTGGAGTGGCAAATGAGGCTGATTGGTTGATTGATTCTTGAAGCTTTCATTTTGTTATGAAGTGGTTTTTCTTCCCTCAAACAAAATCTCATGGGGAAACCCGATGCATACAACTGTTAAGAGTCTCAGGTTCAAGGAGAAACAACATACTCCAGCACCCTTTTTTAGCCACCCTCTTCCTGCTACATCTCACAAGTGCTGGGCTCCTGTGAACAGTGGGAAAACCAGTACACCATGCCAGTGATCCCCAGTCTTCCTTTGTCCACACGACAGCCTCACCACATTTACCACGTCTGTGTACCACTTGGATTATTTATTTACCTAATATGTTTCTCAACTCAGCCACCTGCTATTGGCTTAAATTTTAATTCAATCCAAAAGAAAGCTCTATGTCACGACCATAAATGAAAGACCAGTGTCTGTTTCCATCAGTAGGTGGTTACATGGGTCAGACATGTCATAAACCCGTGAGTTTCCTGCTATGGATTCAGAGCCTGGAAGCTGCCCTCACTCAGTCTGTATTCGTTTATTTTATTTTTGATTGATTTCTCACTGCAGTGGCTTCTCTCGTCGCAGGGCACGGGCTCCAGCTGTGCAAGTTCCAGCAGTTGTGGCATGCAGGCTTATTTGCCCCAAGGCGTGTGGGATCTTCCTGGACCAGGATTCAAACCTGTATCCCCTGCATTGCAAAGTGGATTCTTAACCACTGGACCAACAGGGAAGCCCTGCCCTCATTCTTCCTTAAAAACAAGGATGAGCAAGTGGCTAGAAGGAGTTTAAAGACACAGCAGCACCAGCTGGGCCTTTCTCCTTGCAACAGTCAGGACTGAATGGGAAATGAAAGGACAGCACAGCACAGCATCTCCTTGTGCCCTTTCTTTCTTTTTTTTCTTTCTTTGGGATCTCAGTTCTCTGACCAGTGATCAAACCTGCACCCCCTGCATTGGAGTCTTAACCACTGGACTGCCAGGAAAGTCCCTAGATGTGTCATTTTAGGTTGGCTTCCCCGCATGACATTGTTGACAAACACTCTATGATTACTGTAATGGGTTTGTAATGATCCCTCCCTCCCCATAAAAGATAGATTCAAGTCCTAACCCCCCCCCCATTACCTATGAATGTGAACTTATTTGGAAATAGGATCTTTCCAGATATAAGAATCTCAGGAAGAGATGCTCCTGGACTTAGGGAGACCTTAAATCCAATAACAAGTGTCCTTAGAAGAGAAAGAAGGAGAGTTGACACACACAAGGACCACATGAAGATGCAGGCAGTTGACACACACAGGGACCATGTGAAGATGAAGATGTGGCTGAATGGGAGTGATGCAGCCACAAGCCAGAGGACACCTGGGACCATCAGAAGCTGAAGGGCCAGGAAGGGGGCATGGAACTGCTGACCCCTTGATTTCAGATTCCTGGTGTCCAGGACTGTGCAAGAATACAGATCAGTCATTCTGAGCCTCCAAGTTTGTGGTGGCTGGTTGTGACAGCCCTGAGAAGCTAAAGCAATCACTAAACCCATTCCCTATATCAGTGGTCCCCAACCTCCGGGGACCATAAAATCTGAGATGGAGCTGATGCAATAATATCAGAAACAGAGTGCACAATAAATGGAGTGTGCTTGAATCATCTCGAAACCATCCTTCCTCCTTGCCCCCTGTCTGTGGAAAAACTCTTCCACAAAACTGTTCTCTGGTGCCAAAAATGTTGGGGACTGCTGTCATATACACTGACATTTACCAGTGTAACGAACTGTGTGATTTCTCCTCTCTCCTTTACGAGGGGCTATGAGCTGCCTTTTCAGAACAGGCTCTTTTTCCTCTAAGCGATCTCCTCTCCCCATGAGTGTGCTTGGTTTTCCCTAAGAGGGATGGTAAAGACATTGGATAGACCTGGCTGGAAGATTCTCCTGTGTTCTTTGCACTCCCTGCTTGGGGAATCCTTTGTCTCCATTTCCCTTGGGTCTCCACCTTGGTACCAAAGACCCAAAGTGAAACTTTTGGTTGCTATTAAAAAGAAAAAAAAACTCATGAATAAACCATGTTTTGTGATTAAAAAAAAAAAAAAGAAAAAGGCTATAATTCCAGAGCAAATCAATGGTTGGAACTTTCCAGCTTAATGTGAGCCAGATTCCTGACTCCCTGTTCTCTCTCCCTCTCTCCTGCCCCTCTTTTCTTTCAGATGTGTNGCTGTTCCTTTGAGGAATTTTTCACTTTTAACTCTTTCCTGGCTTTGGTGCTCCCTCACCACAGTGTTAATCTCCTTCTCAGGACTCAGTAAATAAATGGGACGTGCATTATAAGGTCCTGGAGACCTTTAAGACGGAAGCTCCTGAGAATCAGCAGGGCAATGACAAAGGGAGAATTACAGCAGTAGCCAGAGTCGGTTCACATTTGTTAGAAATTCTAATCACAATTGCAATTTTTTTTGCTTAATATCTAACCTCACTCAGTGCAAGCTCCATGTGACCAGGAATTGTTATTTGCCTCTTTGACTGGCGTGTTCTCAGAGTTCAGCTCCATCACTGACACAGAATAGATTTTCAATAACTATCTGTTGAATGAATGGATCTCTATACGTTTGCCTGATTTAATTCTCCCAGCAAGATCATGTATCCTAGTCCCCATTTTCCTTGTGACAAAACAAATGGATGTCTCTCACCGGGTAGGTATTAATAGCCCATATTATAGGATAGGAAAGTGAGGCTCGGAGTAGTAAAATTAAAGGAAATTTTTAACTCTGTGCTGGAGGACACAGAGTTAAGAAGTAAAACGCAGGACTTATGAATGCTGTTCTGTTTGCAGTAACCAGGACAGTGCCTGCCACGTAGAGAGGACTCACACAATAATTTTTAATAAACTCGGTAAATATAAGTACAAAGCTAGGATTCAAGCTGTGGATTCTTCTACTGCGGCGCACTGACTTCCCCCACTACCTTGGGTACCATTTCTATAATACCATCGGGTACTAATATAGGGTACTGATAGTCTCTATATTTGTCTTCTGCAAAGAACCACAAAGAATACAAGGGTCTTGGCACCCACTGAAGCAGCTGCTTGCTTTAGGATCAGATAGACATGGTTTGTGTCTAAGTGTTAGTTGCTAAGTCGTGTCCTACTCTTTCAGATGCCATGGACTGTAGCCCACCAAGCTCCTCTGTCCATGGAATTCTCCAGGCAAGAATACTGGAGTGGGTAGCCCTTCCCTTCTCCAAGGAATCTTCCCAACCCAGGGATCAAACCTGGGTCTCCCATGTTGCAGGCAGATTCCTTACCATCTGAGCCACTAGGGTGATCTTGGACATGTTTTTAACCACTCTGAATCTTCATCTCTATGTGTGATGCTTCTAAGAGGAAGTCCAATTATGATTTTACTGAATTGGAGGAGGGGAAGGGGAGGATGCCTTTTGGCTTTTGAGACATAACATGTCCCAATTTAATAAAAAAGAGAGGTTTAGAGTATTGGACGGCTAGGATTCATGACCCTCTAGAGAGGAAAAGAAAATAGAAATTTCAAAGGAAAACAAAAATTCTGGTTCACAAAAATGAATTAGAGGAGGAATATGAATGGAACTCTGGAGAAGGGAATGGCAACCCACTCCAGGATTCTTCCTGGAGAATTCCATGGATGGAGGAGCCTGGGGGGCTACAGTCCATGGGGTCGCAAAGAGTCAGACACAACTGAGTGACTTTGCTTTCACTTTCACTTTATGAATGGAACTCGGGCGACATCCCAAGGATCTCCTACTCTCTCTCTTGTAGTTATGTCCGGTGGTCAAGGTTAATTTTTTTAAAAAAGCTATAACAACGTTGTACATGCCAGGACATCAAGAGAAATAAAGGTTGGCTCTTCTCATGGGGCAAACAACCTCAACCAGGGAATGTCGGGTGGATACTATAATAAATATTAGCCACATCCTTCTGAGTAATTAACAGAAACTGATTATATTTCAGTTTCCTGTGTGTGTATGTCAGATACAGGGCTTCCCCGCTGGCTCAGGGGTAAAGAATCCACCTGCCAATGCAGTAGATGTGGGTTTGATCCCTGGGTCAGGAAGATCCCCTGGAGAAGAAAATGGCAATTCATTCCAGTACTCTTGCCTAGGAATTCCCATGGAGAGAAGAGCCTAGTGGGCTAGAGTCCATAGGGTTACTCAACAACAACAAATGTCAGATATACATTTATATATCTAAAACATTTTATTTTATATTGGAGCATAGTTGATTGTCAATGTTGTATTACTTTTAGGTATACAGAAAAGTGATTCAGTTATGCACAGACTTGTATCTATTCATTTCCCACTTAAATTATTAAAGAATATTGAGTAAAGTTCCCTGTGCTATATTAGAGGTCCTTTTGGTTATCTGTTTTAAATATACCAATGTGTACATGCCTTCTCTCTCTTTCCTCTTTTACCACCCTATGGTGTGTGTGTGTGTGCGCGCACACGCACGCACACTCAGCTATGAACACTCAGCTCTGTCCAACTCTTTGTGACCCCACAGACTGTAGCCCACCAGGCTCCTCTGTCCATGGGATTTCCCAGGCAAGAACACTGGAGTGATAAGCGCAAATGCAAGGAGCTTGGATTCGATTCCTGATCAGGGAACTAGATCCCACATGATCCAATGAAGATGGAAAATCCCATGTGCCACAACTAAGACCAAGCACAGACAAATAAAGTAAAGAAATATTTTTTAAAATATTTTGGGAGCAGCTGGCCTGGGTGGTTCTGGCTCAGAGGCTCTCATAAATTTGCAGTTTTGATCGGCTGGGGTGGTGGTCTCATCTAATGGCTAGACTGAAGCTGGAGGTTCTGCTTCCAAAGTGGGTCATTGGCAAGGCTGGCAAAATGATGCGATTGTTGACATGAAGCCTAAGTTTCTCCCCCACAGGGTCCCCTCCACATGCTGCTTGAGTGTCCTCATGACATGACAGCTAAATACTTCCCCTGGAAAAGCAAGCCAGGAGACCAAGGAAGACACAGAATGCCTTTTATGAACTAAGAAGCCAAGCAGTGTCCTCTGGTATCATCTATTGATCATGCATACCAGGTCTGATTTAATATAAGAGGGGATGACACAAGGGTGTGAACACCAGGAGGGAAAGAGCATGGATCACTGGACAAGCCTGGCTGTCACAGACATCAATAGTGTCTGCTACACATCTGAATTTTATCATAAGGGATTTTCAATGCTTTGGGGCTTCCCTGGTGGTCCAGTGGTTAAGAATCTGCCTTGCGATGCAAAGGACGCTGCTATCATTCCTGGCCCAGAAAGATCCCACATGCCGTGGAGCAACTAAGCCCGTGAGCTGCAACTACTGAGCCCACACACTGCAAGTACTGAAGCCCGTGTGCCTAGAGACTGCACTTTGCAACCAGAGAATCCATTGCAATGAGCAGCCTGCACATGACAATGAAGAGTAGCCCCAGCCTGTTGCAACTAGAGAAAGCCCATGTGCAGCAACAGACTTACCACAGCCAAAAAATAAATCAGTTGATGCTTCATTGTGCACATATGGTCTGGTAGTTCTAGGTGTCTACCCTTCACTGCAGAAGTCAAGAGATACACCCAGATAACAGTCATATGACCTCAGTTCAACCAGTTAGATGCCATCTCTCAATACTTCGCATCCTTAGTGCATTCATTTCCAAGCAGTGCCATAACAAAATTCCATGAACTGTGTTGCTTAAACAACAGACATTTACTTCTCACATCTCTGGAGGCTGAAAGTCCTTGACCAAGATGCCCACAGGGTTGGCTTCTCTCTTCTTGGCTTGCCGGTGTCTCCTTTCTCACTGCGTCTTCCTGTGGCTTTTTCTCTGTGTGTGTACATCTCTGGTATCTTTCTGCATGTCCAAATTTCCTCTTCTCATAAAATGCAATTAGATTGAGTTAGAGCCCACCCTACTGACCTCATCTTGACTTAATTACTTCTTTAAAAGCCCCATTTCTAAACACAATTATATTCTGAAGTATTGGGGATTAGAGGTTCAACATATGAATTTTGGAGGATAGAGTTCAGCTCATAACACTCACCGAATGTTGCACTAGACAGAGGGCTTGCAGGCGCCTCTCTATAGCATAAGTGCGCTGACCTGAATCTTCCTGCCGTGATATTGTAGCTGCGGTCCCTGCTCCCAACCCCCATCCCTGCCTCTATTTGAGTCCACAATTCATTCCCACCTTCTAAACCTAGTTGGCAAAACCTCCTGCCAATTCTGAGAGATCCAGGCTACACGTCAAATAAATTAAGTTCTGCTTCAGCCAGTCGAAGTGGGCTTATATTTCTTAACAGTCGTGTCCTCTGACTGATACGTTGTTTTTTCCATATTTTCTGGAATGAATATACGTTTCTTTTATACTTGGGTTTGGGGGGCAGGGTGTGGAGAAAAGTCATTTTGAAAGTACGACAGGACTCAGGCCAAATTAAAAATCTTCCTAAGCATGTCTTTCTTCTCGCCTGAATAACATATTTCTCACCTCATTCAGACACAGACATACACAAATCCACTAAGTTAAAAAGAAGGGGGAAGGTGTAAGACCTGTGGGGTTTTGGCAGTGAGTCAAATTACCATGCACACCATTGATTGTTACCCGATACTATGCTTTTCCTGACTGTGGGCAGAACACCGCTCACACTGATGGCTGGAGATAGAATATAAGATCCCAGAGACCGGAGAACAGTCTCTTGGTAAAATGTCTACCTTCTTCTTAGAGATGCTCATCAGACTAAAGCCAGAGGAAGCTTAATCAAATGAAGCTGCAAAGTCTGTGCCTGCCTGAGTGCTGAGTGTTGCAGAATTAAACACTGTAAGGTGGTTCCTTCCCCACAGTTATTGTAAGAAAGTNGCAGCAGTGGCTATGAGAATCGCTTCCCACTCTGGAGATGAAGACTCTTAAATCAAACCTATTCATCAGGTTAATGGCAAAACCATTAGCCAACAAGAAGACAGACACTTCTGAACGGATACAAGAGGCCTGCAGCCACTGGTGAGTGTGATCCCCGTGGAAATGGATTAAGGGCGGAAACAGAATAAATTCAGAACCTCTTCTCATGCGAGGGGGGAATGGATGGACTGCCTCTATCCTCCTGTTTCTTAACCATCTCACGGATCTGACATGTGAAACACCGGTGCAGTGACTAATATCTAACAGGTGCTTCTCAAACAGCAGTGACCTCAGAACTGGGATGTATTTCCAGCCTGACAGACCAAAAACAGACTGGTTGATGCAGAAAGACAGACGGACACATTTTTCTTCCATAAGCAAGATGGGTGAACAGGACAGAACTTCCAGATAGTGATGATTAACCTGAAGTCTGCAGGCAAAAACTTATCCAGCCAACAGTCACTGGCATCTATGATGCGCTAGCCACTGTGCTAGACACTCTGCTGGAACTGAAGAACCACAAAACAGGACTCTACCTTGTATATTTGGTTTCAGAGTCCATAAATACGCCTTACAATAAAATGTCTCAGGGAAGCCAACAGAGGGGCGAAATCCATCCCAAAACTGTGCACATAAAAGGGGGAAAAAATTCCGTGGAGCAATGGGATTTTCAGCTGTGCTGTAGGAAAAACAACTTCCTCTCTTCCTCTCTGTAGGGCTTTTTTTTTTTTTTTCCATAAACCTAAAGTCATGGCAAAGGGACCACGAGACTTAGCCAACATGGCAGCAGACAAGTTGGTTGCTGTTCCTTTGAGGAATTTTTCACTTTTAACTCTTTCCTGGCTTTGGTGCTCCCTCACCACAGTGTTAATCTCCTTCTCAGGACTCAGTAAATAAATGGGACGTGCATTATAAGGTCCTGGAGACCTTTAAGACGGAAGCTCCTGAGAATCAGCAGGGCAATGACAAAGGGAGAATTACAGCAGTAGCCAGAGTCGGTTCACATTTGTTAGAAATTCTAATCACAATTGCAATTTTTTTTGCTTAATATCTAACCTCACTCAGTGCAAGCTCCATGTGACCAGGAATTGTTATTTGCCTCTTTGACTGGCGTGTTCTCAGAGTTCAGCTCCATCACTGACACAGAATAGATTTTCAATAACTATCTGTTGAATGAATGGATCTCTATACGTTTGCCTGATTTAATTCTCCCAGCAAGATCATGTATCCTAGTCCCCATTTTCCTTGTGACAAAACAAATGGATGTCTCTCACCGGGTAGGTATTAATAGCCCATATTATAGGATAGGAAAGTGAGGCTCGGAGTAGTAAAATTAAAGGAAATTTTTAACTCTGTGCTGGAGGACACAGAGTTAAGAAGTAAAACGCAGGACTTATGAATGCTGTTCTGTTTGCAGTAACCAGGACAGTGCCTGCCACGTAGAGAGGACTCACACAATAATTTTTAATAAACTCGGTAAATATAAGTACAAAGCTAGGATTCAAGCTGTGGATTCTTCTACTGCGGCGCACTGACTTCCCCCACTACCTTGGGTACCATTTCTATAATACCATCGGGTACTAATATAGGGTACTGATAGTCTCTATATTTGTCTTCTGCAAAGAACCACAAAGAATACAAGGGTCTTGGCACCCACTGAAGCAGCTGCTTGCTTTAGGATCAGATAGACATGGTTTGTGTCTAAGTGTTAGTTGCTAAGTCATGTCCTACTCTTTCAGATGCCATGGACTGTAGCCCACCAAGCTCCTCTGTCCATGGAATCCTCCAGGCAAGAATACTGGAGTGGGTAGCCCTTCCCTTCTCCAAGGAATCTTCCCAACCCAGGGATCAAACCTGGGTCTCCCATGTTGCAGGCAGATTCCTTACCATCTGAGCCACTAGGGTGATCTTGGACATGTTTTTAACCACTCTGAATCTTCATCTCTATGTGTGATGCTTCTAAGAGGAAGTCCAATTATGATTTTACTGAATTGGAGGAGGGGAAGGGGAGGATGCCTTTTGGCTTTTGAGACATAACATGTCCCAATTTAATAAAAAAGAGAGGTTTAGAGTATTGGACGGCTAGGATTCATGACCCTCTAGAGAGGAAAAGAAAATAGAAATTTCAAAGGAAAACAAAAATTCTGGTTCACAAAAATGAATTAGAGGAGGAATATGAATGGAACTCTGGAGAAGGGAATGGCAACCCACTCCAGGATTCTTCCTGGAGAATTCCATGGATGGAGGAGCCTGGGGGGCTACAGTCCATGGGGTCGCAAAGAGTCAGACACAACTGAGTGACTTTGCTTTCACTTTCACTTTATGAATGGAACTCGGGCGACATCCCAAGGATCTCCTACTCTCTCTCTTGTAGTTATGTCCGGTGGTCAAGGTTAATTTTTTTAAAAAAGCTATAACAACGTTGTACATGCCAGGACATCAAGAGAAATAAAGGTTGGCTCTTCTCATGGGGCAAACAACCTCAACCAGGGAATGTCGGGTGGATACTATAATAAATATTAGCCACATCCTTCTGAGTAATTAACAGAAACTGATTATATTTCAGTTTCCTGTGTGTGTATGTCAGATACAGGGCTTCCCCGCTGGCTCAGGGGTAAAGAATCCACCTGCCAATGCAGTAGATGTGGGTTTGATCCCTGGGTCAGGAAGATCCCCTGGAGAAGAAAATGGCAATTCATTCCAGTACTCTTGCCTAGGAATTCCCATGGAGAGAAGAGCCTAGTGGGCTAGAGTCCATAGGGTTACTCAACAACAACAAATGTCAGATATACATTTATATATCTAAAACATTTTATTTTATATTGGAGCATAGTTGATTGTCAATGTTGTATTACTTTTAGGTATACAGAAAAGTGATTCAGTTATGCACAGACTTGTATTTATTCATTTCCCACTTAAATTATTAAAGAATATTGAGTAAAGTTCCCTGTGCTATATTAGAGGTCCTTTTGGTTATCTGTTTTAAATATACCAATGTGTACATGCCTTCTCTCTCTTTCCTCTTTTACCACCCTATGGTGTGTGTGTGTGTGCGCGCACACGCACGCACACTCAGCTATGAACACTCAGCTCTGTCCAACTCTTTGTGACCCCACAGACTGTAGCCCACCAGGCTCCTCTGTCCATGGGATTTCCCAGGCAAGAACACTGGAGTGGTAAGTGCAAATGCAAGGAGCTTGGATTCGATTCCTGATCAGGGAACTAGATCCCACATGATCCAATGAAGATGGAAAATCCCATGTGCCACAACTAAGACCAAGCACAGACAAATAAAGTAAAGAAATATTTTTTAAAATATTTTGGGAGCAGCTGGCCTGGGTGGTTCTGGCTCAGAGGCTCTCATAAATTTGCAGTTTTGATCGGCTGGGGTGGTGGTCTCATCTAATGGCTAGACTGAAGCTGGAGGTTCTGCTTCCAAAGTGGGTCATTGGCAAGGCTGGCAAAATGATGCGATTGTTGACATGAAGCCTAAGTTTCTCCCCCACAGGGTCCCCTCCACATGCTGCTTGAGTGTCCTCATGACATGACAGCTAAATACTTCCCCTGGAAAAGCAAGCCAGGAGACCAAGGAAGACACAGAATGCCTTTTATGAACTAAGAAGCCAAGCAGTGTCCTCTGGTATCATCTATTGATCATGCATACCAGGTCTGATTTAATATAAGAGGGGATGACACAAGGGTGTGAACACCAGGAGGGAAAGAGCATGGATCACTGGACAAGCCTGGCTGTCACAGACATCAATAGTGTCTGCTACACATCTGAATTTTATCATAAGGGATTTTCAATGCTTTGGGGCTTCCCTGGTGGTCCAGTGGTTAAGAATCTGCCTTGCGATGCAAAGGACGCTGCTATCATTCCTGGCCCAGAAAGATCCCACATGCCGTGGAGCAACTAAGCCCGTGAGCTGCAACTACTGAGCCCACACACTGCAAGTACTGAAGCCCGTGTGCCTAGAGACTGCACTTTGCAACCAGAGAATCCATTGCAATGAGCAGCCTGCACATGACAATGAAGAGTAGCCCCAGCCTGTTGCAACTAGAGAAAGCCCATGTGCAGCAACAGACTCACCACAGCCAAAAAATAAATCAGTTGATGCTTCATTGTGCACATATGGTCTGGTAGTTCTAGGTGTCTACCCTTCACTGCAGAAGTCAAGAGATACACCCAGATAACAGTCATATGACCTCAGTTCAACCAGTTAGATGCCATCTCTCAATACTTCGCATCCTTAGTGCATTCATTTCCAAGCAGTGCCATAACAAAATTCCATGAACTGTGTTGCTTAAACAACAGACATTTACTTCTCACATCTCTGGAGGCTGAAAGTCCTTGACCAAGATGCCCACAGGGTTGGCTTCTCTCTTCTTGGCTTGCCGGTGTCTCCTTTCTCACTGCGTCTTCCTGTGGCTTTTTCTCTGTGTGTGTACATCTCTGGTATCTTTCTGCATGTCCAAATTTCCTCTTCTCATAAAATGCAATTAGATTGAGTTAGAGCCCACCCTACTGACCTCATCTTGACTTAATTACTTCTTTAAAAGCCCCATTTCTAAACACAATTATATTCTGAAGTATTGGGGATTAGAGGTTCAACATATGAATTTTGGAGGATAGAGTTCAGCTCATAACACTCACCGAATGTTGCACTAGACAGAGGGCTTGCAGGCGCCTCTCTATAGCATAAGTGCGCTGACCTGAATCTTCCTGCCGTGATATTGTAGCTGCGGTCCCTGCTCCCAACCCCCATCCCTGCCTCTATTTGAGTCCACAATTCATTCCCACCTTCTAAACCTAGTTGGCAAAACCTCCTGCCACTTCTGAGAGATCCAGGCTACACGTCAAATAAATTAAGTTCTGCTTCAGCCAGTCGAAGTGGGCTTATATTTCTTAACAGTCGTGTCCTCTGACTGATACGTTGTTTTTTCCATATTTTCTGGAATGAATATACGTTTCTTTTATACTTGGGTTTGGGGGGCAGGGTGTGGAGAAAAGTCATTTTGAAAGTACGACAGGACTCAGGCCAAATTAAAAATCTTCCTAAGCATGTCTTTCTTCTCGCCTGAATAACATATTTCTCACCTCATTCAGACACAGACATACACAAATCCACTAAGTTAAAAAGAAGGGGGAAGGTGTAAGACCTGTGGGGTTTTGGCAGTGAGTCAAATTACCATGCACACCATTGATTGTTACCCGATACTATGCTTTTCCTGACTGTGGGCAGAACACCGCTCACACTGATGGCTGGAGATAGAATATAAGATCCCAGAGACCGGAGAACAGTCTCTTGGTAAAATGTCTACCTTCTTCTTAGAGATGCTCATCAGACTAAAGCCAGAAGAAGCTTAATCAAATGAAGCTGCAAAGTCTGTGCCTGCCTGAGTGCTGAGTGTTGCAGAATTAAACACTGTAAGGTGGTTCCTTCCCCACAGTTATTGTAAGAAAGTCCATCTCTATGCTGTGGGACTAAGAAGTGGAACAGAGAGTGCCAAAATGGTGAGGGCTGTGAGCACACGTCCCAAGGTGACTATGAGATGTCAGGGCGAATCTGGCCCTCCTTCGGTCAGTCCCAGTTCCAATGCTCTTCCAGTGCTTAATGAAGCATCACTCAGAGCTGAGTGCCATTCTAAGCCTTAAATAAATGTATTGTTTCATACAACAGGCTCCTTAAGCAGCTCCTTCTTCTGGTTCTCAGTACAGAGATCTTTGATGGTGGAAACAAAACTGGATCTCATGGGCTTATAGAGAGAGGAGACATTGGTCTCTAATAAAACAGCATCCTGAGACTTCCCTGGCTGTCCAGTGATTTAAGAACCCTAGCTTCCACTGCAGGGGGCACAGGTTGGATCTCTGGTGAGGAACTAAAATCCCACAACTAAAATGCCACAGGGCAATTGGTTGTACTGAAATCCCCCTGTGTAGGGCAACTACTCTGGTTGAGGCGAGCCCGCATGCCTCAACCAGAGTCCATGCACCTCAGTGAAGATTCCACATGTCACAACTAAAACCTGATGCAGCCAAGTAAGTAATAAATAAGTGAATAATATTAAAAGGACAACCTCCTAGGGGACAGATACTCAGGATGCCCCTTGACTATGTATATGTTGCCTTATGCCTTCATCCTGCATGTTTACCCACATGGAAGAAACTACTCTTCTGTATGTTGTTGTTGCTGTAGTTTCTCATCTGCCCCAGACTTTTTTTTTTTTTTCCAGCAGTGCAAGAGACACAGATTCGACCCCTGGGGTCAGGAAGATGTCCTAGAGTAGGAAACAACAACCCACTCCAGTATTCTTGCCTGGAAAATTCCATGCTCAGAGCAGCCTGGTGGGCTACAGTCCATGGGGTTGCAAACGAGTTGGGCATAACTTGGTATACATTTTTACTTCTGGCTGTGCTGGGTTTTGTGGCTGCTCGGGCTTTTCTCCAGTTGCAGTGAACCAAGACTGCTTTTCGTTGCAGTATGAGGGCTTCTCCTTTCAGAGGCTTCTCGCTGCAGATCGTGGGCTCGAGGGGCAGAGGGCTTCAGCAGTTGCAGCTCTCAGGCTCTGGAGCACAGGCTCAGAAGTTGTGGCGCATGGGCTCAGCTGCTCTGCAGCGTGTGGGAGCTTCCTGGACCAGGGATCACACCCATGTCTCCTGCATTGGCAAATGGATTCGTTACCACTGAGCCACCAGGGAAGCCCCTACCCCCAGCTTTTCACCTGACATTGCCAACCCTTGCAGAGATTACAGAGCAGAGGAGCTCTGAATGAGTATTAGGTCTCCCCTCTCCCACCCCCATGTAATATGTGGTGCTTTCTCCACCCACCCACCCCTTTTTTTTTGCAAGTTCACTCTGGACCCAAGAGACAGGTGATCTTGAAACTGATAGATAATAAGAGGCATTCTTCCCTGCTGAAACAAAAGGCTGAGAAAGTTCAACGCAGATTGACGTAAAGAGACATGATAAAGTTCAGTTTCAAGAAAAAGAGGGAGATTTAGAGGGAGGGAGAGAAACAAGGAGAGAGATAAAGGAGTATAAAAGCATCCCAGGGCAAGTGAAAACGATCAGCCAAACATAGAAACATGTTCCAGATAGTTTGGTGATAAGCAGGAAATTGCTGGGAAAACCAACAGTCATAGAAGGAGAAAAGTGCAGTTAGAAGGGGGGATTGAATTGAGCTAAGTGTCTGTGTCATAAAGTTTATTATTTTATTAGTTTTAATAGTTGGGTAGATAAGCTAATAGCAATAGGATTTACTTTAAAGATCAACACCATAGACTCTGCTGTTTATTATTTGATAGTAATGTGTCTCCAGTGAGGGGAATATTAAATCTCATAAAAAGCCATTCCTACAGTCAACCCAGGCCCTTTCTGAGTCACACGCACATGGATTTTCCCCTATTAGTTCATTTCTCTGGCCGGGGTTTTGTTTGGATAATACTTCTAGGGAATCTATGAGAGCCCTTTCAGCTTCCAGTTTGGGTCTTTTTTTTTTTTT
>SJYW01040981.1:943715-977453 GCA_006410735.1 Raphicerus campestris | reverse complement strand
CAAAGGTCCATCTAGTCAAGGCTATGGTTTTTCCAGTAGTCATGTATGGATATAAGAGTTGGACTGTGAAGAAAGCTGAGTGCCAAAGAATTGATGCTTTTGAACTGTGGTGTTGGAAAAGACTCTTGAAAGTCCCTTGGACTGCAAGGAGATCCAACTAGTCCATTCTAAAGGAGATCAGTTCTGGATGTTCTTCGGAAGGAATGATGCTAAAGCTGAAACTCCAGTACTTTGGCCACCTCACGTGAAGAGTTGACTCACTGGACAAGACCCTGATGCTGGGAGGGATTGGGGGCAGGAGGAGAAGGGGACAACAGAGGATGAGATGGCTGGATGGTATCACTGACTCAATGGACATGAGTTTGAGTGAACTCTAGGAATTGGTGATGGACAGGGAGCCCTGGTGTGCTGCAGTTCATGGGGTAGCAAAGAGTCAGACATGACTGAGTGACTGAACTGACTGACTTCACTGCCAGTCTTTACTCTTGATTCATTATTCTAAAACTTCTATTTTTCATTTCATTATATTTCTGTATGCCATCTAAACTTCAAAACTAGGAAGAGATAGAACACTCACATATATACACATGCCCATACATAAAGATTCAGTATATAGATAAGTGTCACAGTGGCAATAAGTGAAGTGTATATGTATAACATCTTTGTTTTGTAATTTATAAATTTTTAAGTGAAGTTGCTCAGTCATGTCCAGCTCCTTGTGACCATATGGATTGTAGCCTGCCAGGTTCCTCTGTCCATGGGATTTTCCAGGCTAGACTACTGGAGTGGGGTGCCACTTTCTTCTCTAGTGGATCTTCCTAACTCAGGGATGGAACTCGGGTCTCCTGCATTCCAGGCAGACTCTTTACCATCTGAACCACCAGGAAATCTCATAAATTCACATAAATTTTTAAAGCTTATGTGAAATGTTAACAAAGAGAATATATAATCTAAACATATATCTTAATTTTATAATCAAAGTGTTAATTCAGCAGACATGTTACAGTGAACAGAATGACTGTGGTGAAATATTCTGATGTTCAGGCAAACCCAGAAGTTTTGATAGGACTTTGCTGTCTGCTTTTCCATGCCTGTAAATCTTATTCTCAACTGTACTCTCATAAGTTACTGGTATATCTTCTCTTCTACTGTGTGAGCTACTTAAAGATGGGACCATGTTTTATACATTGCTATAACCAAATTGTAGCTTTTGCAGTGTTCCATTACCTAATATGCACTTTTAAATAAATGAACTTCACAAAAAAGTAGATAATTTCCAAATTTTTCAATTTGTTTTTCTAGCCTGATGATTAAATGATTTGATCAAACTATATTTATAAGGTAGGTCATATGAACAGAACGATTAAATTATGGAATAACCCACACATTTTTCCATCAGAAAGTGAAACGATGCCTCTGTTGTGATTCTAACTGTAAGCCCATTTTGGACACAAACATCAATTTGCTTCATAGTGTGATTTTTTTTTTTTTTAATAAACTGGGGTCAGAAATATGATCAGTGGGATGGGAGTTCTTAGAAATGTCTCTCTGAAGAAGGAAATTGTGTGACTGTGCTTACTGGGAAAGATGTACACATGATAAAATTCCTGAATAGATGTTTATTATTTTATGGAAAGCAAATAAGAAAAGGAGAATTGAATTCAGTTGTTGTTTTGTTTGTTCATTTTTATTTTTATTATTTTTTGTGTGTGTTTGTGGAGAAAGGTGTTTTGGCAGCCAGTGAAGGACATTTAACTATGAACAAATGACAATTTTACGTTGTATACTCATGACAGATGGAATTTTTGAAAATCTCTGTTGAAAGAAGGAACAGAGATCATATTAGTCCAAGTCAGAATCTTCTGCACATTGACTTTCAATATTTCCAGTGAATCATGTATAAGCCTGTTAGAATTTCTAATGAAATGTATGCCAGATTAAAAGAATCTTCTGCCAATTTTTGTTCTTCTGGCATTATAAGAAGAAAGAGAATCATGTTGAAAATATGTAGATTTCTCACTCAACAAAGTTTCTCTTTCTATGCATGTCAGTCATTGGAAGTGTAGAGACTGTATTTCATGATTTATTTATCAATTTTTGCTGCACATATTTTTACACAGTACTACAAGTGTTCTAATGAATGTTTCCATTGTCAACATGATTATTCCAAGAAATAAGTGAATTTCACGTAGAGAACAAATAGAAATAGAGCTGTATTCCATATTGTTTTCTAAGCTCGGGTACTTAGTTATACTTTTATCCATTGGTGAATGTTAATCTGAACATTTAATGGTTTGCATTAATAGCTATATTGATGTTTTCTAAGGATCTTGGTCTACAGGATATTCTTGACTCTTAACTCCAGGGGACCCATTCAAGTTCTTCTGTTCATGGCTCCCTACTCTTCTCTCTTTACTTGATTATCTATTTGAATATCCACCTGACATAGGATCATAAAATCTAACCATTAAATTAGGAAACCTAGAGGACATTTAGCCAAATGCCATATATTAAGTACATGCTTTCTGTATGGAATTTTTGGAAATTCAGCTTGTCATAAGAGTTACTAACAACTGTTTTGTTAATAATGAGAGTGAGTTTACTCAAGTATTCCATCTTTAACATGTAGTTACTGAGCATGAACTACTAGGACGGAGTTAGGCACTAAAGATGATAAAAAACTGAGTTTAATATGAGCCTTTATAGCTCACTGTCTCTGTCCCATATAAATATATTGCAGATGTCTTTCTTCTAGTGAGAAAGTTTGAATTTTAAAATTTTCTTTTAGTTTCCATCAAATATTAATGCTTCTGTACATAAAATCATGTGTAAATATATAATTATTAAAATGTAGACATATAGAAACATATTTTACAAAATAGGTACATTCTAAAGATTCTTATAAAATTTAAAATTTCTATATACATTTTGTAATTCTCTTTAACAGGCAAACTTCACTACCCTCTTTATAAGATTAAAACAGACCTATTTTTCATCCTGGGAATTTTTTTCATGGCATTGGAGGAATAGGAACAGATGGCTTTGGTTTCTATTCATTTGTAGTATTTTTACAGAAAAAACTAATTGTTTAAACTTGCATTTACACATAGTTTTCATATGACACCTGTATAAAAAGGCTTATCATGTGTATAATACCATATCTCAAAGCACTCTGAGTCTTCACACCCAGGTTGTCATTTAACTTCTAAAGCTTAGAGATCTATTATCATAATTTTAGAGAAAAGGAGAAACAGGAATAGTGATGAATGAAGTGATTTGCTGTAAGTTAACCAGTAAGCAACATGTGATAGGTTGCTCAGTTAAGTCTGACTTCTCGTGACCTTTTGGACTGTAGCCCTCCAGGCTCCTCTGTCCGTGAGATTTTTCAGGCAAGAATACAGGAATGGGTTGCCACTTTCTTCTCCAGGAGATTTTACCACTAGTGCTACCTGGTAAGCAACATGTGTGTGTGCTAAGTCATGTCTGACTCTGTTCATGGGATTCTCTGAATCTATATGTGTTAGATTCTTTTTCATTGAATATAGTCTTAAGGAAAGATTCTATTTTTCTCAAGTTGGACTTCTCTTAAAATTTTTCCCTTTAAAACATTTCCTTATATCATTGTCAAAAGATTTCTGTTAACATTCAAATTAATTTNGTTTGCATTAATAGCTATATTGATGTTTTCTAAGGATCTTGGTCTACAGGATATTCTTGACTCTTAACTCCAGGGGACCCATTCAAGTTCTTCTGTTCATGGCTCCCTACTCTTCTCTCTTTACTTGATTATCTATTTGAATATCCACCTGACATAGGATCATAAAATCTAACCATTAAATTAGGAAACCTAGAGGACATTTAGCCAAATGCCATATATTAAGTACATGCTTTCTGTATGGAATTTTTGGAAATTCAGCTTGTCATAAGAGTTACTAACAACTGTTTTGTTAATAATGAGAGTGAGTTTACTCAAGTATTCCATCTTTAACATGTAGTTACTGAGCATGAACTACTAGGACGGAGTTAGGCACTAAAGATGATAAAAAACTGAGTTTAATATGAGCCTTTATAGCTCACTGTCTCTGTCCCATATAAATATATTGCAGATGTCTTTCTTCTAGTGAGAAAGTTTGAATTTTAAAATTTTCTTTTAGTTTCCATCAAATATTAATGCTTCTGTACATAAAATCATGTGTAAATATATAATTATTAAAATGTAGACATATAGAAACATATTTTACAAAATAGGTACATTCTAAAGATTCTTATAAAATTTAAAATTTCTATATACATTTTGTAATTCTCTTTAACAGGCAAACTTCACTACCCTCTTTATAAGATTAAAACAGACCTATTTTTCATCCTGGGAATTTTTTTCATGGCATTGGAGGACTAGGAACAGATGGCTTTGGTTTCTATTCATTTGTAGTATTTTTACAGAAAAAACTAATTGTTTAAACTTGCATTTACACATAGTTTTCATATGACACCTGTATACAAAGGCTTATCATGTGTATAATACCATATCTCAAAGCACTCTGAGTCTTCACACCCAGGTTGTCATTTAACTTCTAAAGCTTAGAGATCTATTATCATAATTTTAGAGAAAAGGAGAAACAGGAATAGTGATGAATGAAGTGATTTGCTGTAAGTTAACCAGTAAGCAACATGTGATAGGTTGCTCAGTTAAGTCTGACTTCTCGTGACCTTTTGGACTGTAGCCCTCCAGGCTCCTCTGTCCGTGAGATTTTTCAGGCAAGAATACAGGAATGGGTTGCCACTTTCTTCTCCAGGAGATTTTACCACTAGTGCTACCTGGTAAGCAACATGTGTGTGTGCTAAGTCATGTCTGACTCTGTTCATGGGATTCTCTGAATCTATATGTGTTAGATTCTTTTTTATTGAATATAGTCTTAAGGAAAGATTCTATTTTTCTCAAGTTGGACTTCTCTTAAAATTTTTCCCTTTAAAACATTTCCTTATATTATTGTCAAAAGATTTCTGTTAACATTCAAATTAATTTAATTCCAATTAATATTTTTTGACTCTGGGGTTATTTAAATTATGCTTTTCTTTTTCAGACATTGAATTATAATCTAAAAGTTTAGTGTGGTTTTATTATTTTCAGAGGATGTTTTATATAATGTTTTATTTCTTTGAAATCCATATTTCAAATTGGATGTGCCATTGTCTCGTCACCATTTGTGCTACTTTGAACTGCCTCAGTAACATTTTTGAATATTAGTAGTTCATATATGTATAGATTTATTTCTGTGTTCTGGTTTCCAGTTTCATTCATCTGTATGCTATTAACTGTGTCAATACTGAGTACTTACAAGGTCTAAAAATCAGGTAGTGTGTGTCCTCCAACTTTGTTCTTATCTTAGAAAATCTGTGTCAGTTCATCAAAGTCCTTTGCTTATCCATATCAGTTTCTACAAAGCCTGCTCAGATTTTGACTGGGATCATTACAGAATTTAAAGATCCATTTAGGGAGGGTTGCCCAGACCAATATAGTGCCTTCTGATCCAAGGACTTGGTATATTGATAGTTTTATTAAGATGTGTCAGCATTTTTTTGTAGATTTCATTATATATAACATAAACATACATTGTTCAATGTATTCTTGTTTTTCATCCCTTTTACGCTATTTATTGGATTCAAATTTTAAATTTCTATTTTTTATTTGCTAATATATAGAAATATAATTAACTTTTGTAATTTACATTTGTAATTGTACCTTTGCCATGAGTTGCTTTAGAGTATGCTGTTTATTTTCTAAGTATTTGGGAATTTTTCAGGTATCTCTCTTTCCAAAACTGATTTCTAGTTTAACTCCATGTTTTTAGAGAACATATCATATGATTTTAATCATTCTAAAATTTATAAAAAATATTTTATAGTTTAGCATATACAAAAGATAAAGTAATTGAAAAGTATTCTTCTGATTGAGATAACATCATAATGATGATGAGTTAAACTAACAAAGGGGATCTATAAACACTAAAATATATGTTCATATTAATGACCTAAAATATGAAAAATATAATGAGATATAGGTAAATATATAATTATAGGGGATATTTTAATGGAGATTTTTGTAGCTGATAGAATAGCATGCTCTAAAGCTTTTTTTGTCTCTATTCAGGAGCTTTGCTATCTAGCTTGATTGCCTACTTCATATATTGCATCAGTTCAGTTCAGTTCAGTTGCTCAGTCGTGTCCGACTCTGAGACCCCCATAGACTGCATATATTGCATAAATTCAGTATAAACCTTTGTTCTGGACTTTTAAAATGCTGTTTGTTTCTCTTAAATGCCCTTCTTAATATTATTACTTGCTCACTCTGAGTTACAGTGCTATAACCTAAAATTTTTTTGTTCTGCTTCCTTCTGAGATTGAATAGATAATATTTAATAAATGTTTATTCTGTGAAAGGTGCTATGCTAATTACTTTAGTTCATTTCAGTCATTCAGTCATGTCAGACTCTTTGCAGCTTCATGGACTGTAGCATGCCAAGTTTCCCTGTCCATCAACAACTCCTGTAACTTGCTCAAACTCATATTCATTGAGTCAATGATGCCATTCAACCATCTCATCCTCTGTCATCCCCTTCTCCTCCTGCCTCCAGTCTCTCCTAATGAGTCAGTTCTTTGAGTCAGGTGGCCAAAGGATTGGAGTTTCAGCTTCAGCATCAGTCCTTCCAATGAATATTCAGGATTGATTTCCTTTAGGATTGACTGGTTGAATCTCCTTGTAGTCCAAGAGACTCTCAAGAGTCTTTTCCAACACCACAGTTCAAAAGCACTAATTCTTTAGTGGTCAGCTTTCTTTATGGTCCAACTCTCACATCCATACATGATTACTGGAAAAACCATAGCTTTGACTAGATGAACATTTGTTGGCAAGTTACTTTAATTAGTTTTAATTACTTTAATTAGTTATATATTTTATCTTTACAACAATCTCTTCAGTTCAGTTCAGTTCAGTTGTTCAGTAGTGTCTAACTCTTTGCAATCCCATAGACTGCAGTACGCCAGGCCTTCCTGTCCATCACCAACTCACAGAGTTTACCCAAACTCTCATCCATTAAGTCAGTGATGCCATCCAACTATCTCACCCTCTGTTGTCCCCTTCTTCTTCCACCTTCAATCTTTTCCAGCATCAGGGTCTTTTCAAATGAGTCAGTTCTTATCAGGGGACCATAGTATTAGAGTTTCAGCTTCAATATCAATCCTTCCAATGAACACTCAGGACTGATCTCCTTTATGATGGACTGGTTGGATCTCCTTGCAGTCCAAGGGACTCTCAAAAGTGTTCTCCAACACCACAGTTCAAAAGCACTAATTCTTTAGTGGTCAGCTTTCTTTATGGTCCGACTCTCACATCCATACATGACTACTGGAAAGAACCATAGCCTTGACTAGATGGACCTTTGTAGGTTATCATTATGTTCATTTTATTCATCATGAAGTTGAGATTCATGTTGGTTGAATAGATTGCTGAGTTTAAACACTTTTATATGACAAAGTAAGATTTACACCCACTAGTTCCTATTCCAAAATCCCATATTCTTAAATTCTACTCTAGGCTGCATTGCATATTTTCTTCTCTCTGTTGCTGTGAACCACTTTAATAACATGTACCAGAATCTAATTAGATTTCTTGTTGTATGTAATGATACATAGTAGAGTTAGATATGAGACATGTCCTGTTTAAGAAAGGACAAATGCTGGGAGCCCATTTCCTAGAAGGAAATACTTATAATAGTTTTAAATTTTCATTCTATGCATCTATATCTATAACTATAAATGTATGCTGCTGCTGCTGCTAAGTCGCTTCAGTCATGTGTGACCCCATAGACAGCAGCCCACCAGGCTCCTCTGTCCCTGGGATTCTCCAGGCAAGAATGCTGGAGTGGGTTGCCATTTCCTTCTCCAATGCATGAGAGTGAAAAATGAAAGTGAAGTCATTCAGTCATGCCCGACTCTTTGAGACCCCATGGACTGCAGCCCACCAGGCTCCCCTGTCCATGGATTTTCCAGGCAAGAGTACTGGAGTGGGGTGCCATTTTAAGTGTGTAAATTTCTAAGTGAATTTACTTGATTGAACAAGTGTCCTTGTATAAGGTATTGTCCAAGGTAGAATGTTTTCATGGCTAACTACATGGTATTTGATTTTCTGCTTACCATTGTGGCAGAAGCATCAGTTTAATATCTGCACATGGATGGAGAAATTCAATCTAAAATATAGGACATTTATTTGAAAGCCTTGTAATTTTATTCTCTGGGGAAGGCAGGTATTCTCAACAGAAAATCTCACAAGATCTCTGCTGGAGCTCAATGATAACATTTTTGGATTAGTTTATTCAGACACAAGTTATTCAATGGTATTGTTGGGCTAACTTTTCATACCTACAATGATACTGAGTGCATAAGATATATATTTGCTTATAAAAACAAAAAGCATTTCTATGAAATACTGAGTCTTGGTTATAAAGTGCTATGTGGGGTGACATAGATGAAAAGGAGGTTTAACTAGTAAATTGACTAAATTCTATTCAACTCCTTGATTTGAATGAGCATTTAATAAACATTTTCNAGTGCATAAGATATATATTTACTTATAAAAACAAAAAATATTTCTACAAAATACTGAGTCTTGGTTATAAAGTGCTATGTGGGGTGACATAGATGAAAAGGGGGTTTAACTAGTAAATTGACTAAATTCTATTCAACTCCTTGATTCGAATGAGCATTTAATAAACATTTTCTTTTTTTCACTAGGAATATGTTGATTTTTTTTTCTGGAATGTAATTAAGTATATTTTTTAGAGGATAAAAACTAAACCAACCAGAAAGAAACTATTTTTAAAATTAATTTTAAGATATTGTATAAACTATGCAACAAAAACTATATTGCAAATCAAAACAGTGTTAAAAAGTCAACTATGACTGCCCTGTACTGTTATGGCAAATAAGTGCATTTTTTTTTTTTACTTTCTCATAACTGCAAGCTTTAAAGACCAAAGCAATAGTATTTGCTACTTTTCTTTCCTATGTATTTCTACCATGTGAGAAGAAAGCTAACTTATACTGAACACCAACTGAAATGTATTCAGCCAGCCCCCATGCCTGGCAGAGTTACATATGCAACTCATGTAGTTTTCAAACTATAAATTGCTGATCATTATCTCCACTTAGCAGAATAAGATTGAAACATAGAACGAGGAAATAGTTCCACTGAAGTTTCAAGTGATAAAGCCAAGATACAAATTTCTAAAGCACTGTGTGCTGACTCACTTGCGACCCCAGAGACTCTAGCGCACCAGGCTCCTCTGTGCACAGGAATTCTCCAGGCAAGAATCCTGGAGTGGGTAGCCATGCCCTCCTCTNAATTGCTGATCATTATCTCCACTTAGCAGAATAAGATTGAAACATAGAACGAGGAAATAGTTCCATTGAAGTTTCAAGTGATAAAGCCAAGATACAAATTTCTAAAGCATTGTGTGCTTACTCACTTGCGACCCCAGAGACTCTAGCGCACCAGGCTTCTCTGTCCACAGGAATTCTCCAGACAAGAATCCTGGAGTGGGTAGCCATGCCCTCCTAATGCATTACTTGCTCTTATTGTCACATTGCTAATTTCTGCTGGTCATAAAGAAACAAGGAAATTAGCCCAGAAGAGACTTAGAGGTCAGAGATACATATTCTACTAAGCACAGATCTTTCCCAGGAGTGCAGGGTTCCATGTGGGAAATAATGAAGCTTCCTAAATGACAGGTTAATTTTCTGTTAGAGTGACAATTACCCATTTTGGTAACTGCCTCACTTAAAATATATATCTCTTAGTGTTGATCAGCATATCATCATTTCTTTAATTTTATTTATTTATTTATTTATTTTATTTTAAGTAAGCACATTTGTTGTTCCATGTAAAGTCCAACAGTTTTTGAGGCCAGGTTCTGGGATTAGATTTTCTGAGTTTACCCAACTCTACTATTTTTTATTCTCTGAAAGTGGGCAAATTGCATTCTCTCTGTGCCTAGGCTTCTGAACTGAAAACTACAGATTATAATCGTATTTACCTTATAGTTTTGTTATAGGNGGAAGCCTGGTGTGCTGCAGTCCGTGGGGTGGCAAAGAGTTGGACATGACTGAGCGACTGAAGAACAACATGCAATATTTCTCCTTCTCTGTTGAACTCAGAGATCTTGTCTATCATACTACCTCTAGACAAACTCTAGAAGGGTGCCTGGCATTTAAAGACATTCAGTAAGTATAGAGGAATGACTCTATAATCAAATGAGTTTCAAGTCACATTTCTCCCCTAAAACACATCAAGTTAATCTGTCAAGCCCAACTCTTATTATTCCCTTCAGTGATATCAACACCCTCAAGGGACGCAATTTCTTCTCAAACAAGCATATGTCAAATGTGGGAAAAAAAAAACCATATAGCTCTCAATTCAAAAGAAATCCTAGTAAGTANCAAGTTAATCTGTCAAGCCCAACTCTTATTATTCCCTTCAGTGATATCAACACCCTCAAGGGACGCAATTTCTTCTCAAACAAGCATATGTCAAATGTGGGAAAAAAACATATAGCTCTCAATTCAAAAGAAATCCTAGTAAGTAAAGTAGTTACTGTAACAGCAAAGGTGATCTGGTTAAGACAAGGGTTGGGGGTCTGGAACTCCATTCATGTTCCCCCCTCCCCAATTCTACCCTAAGACACCTTTGGAGCCCCGTCTGGGACAAACTGTGGGATTTTAATTTGAAAGAAACTTCATTTTTGTCAATGCTGGTAGGTATACTGTGGACTGACAAGGAGTTTCTATGGGCAAGTTTAGGAAATACATAATTCTTTTTTCAAATTGAAAAATACAGTGTTATTGATAATTGGATTATCTATCAATTTACATAAACAGTATGAACTTAAAATTCAGGCTTATATATATGCCCATGGCATCATCAANTTTCTATGGGCAAGTTTAGGAAATACATAATTCTTTTTTCAAATTGAAAAATACAGTGTTATTGATAATTGGATTATCTATCAATTTACATAAACAGTATGAACTTAAAATTCAGGCTTATATATATGCCCATGGCGTCATCAACACAATCAAGCTAAAAAGTATATTCAGCACCTCTAAGAGTTTCTTCTTGCTCCTTTGTAATTCATTCCTCTCCCCTCCTTCTGCCTAAGAAATGCAAAATCGCTTTTAATAAATATGTATTAGGTGGTCCCTAGTACCTCAGCTGGTAAAGAATCTGCCTGCAATGCAGGAGACCCTGGTTTGACTCCTGGATCAGGAAGATCCCCTGGAGAAGGAATAGGCTACCCACTCCAGGATTGCTGGGCTTCCTTGGTGGCTCAGATAGGAAAGAATCCACCTGCAATGCAGGAGACCAGGGTTTGATCCCTGAGTTGGGAAGAGCCCCTGGAGGAGGGCATGGCAACCCACTCCAGTATTCTTGCCTGAAAATCCCCATGGACAGAGGAGCCTGGTGGGCTACAGTCCACGGGGTCCAAAGAGTTGGACACAACTAAGCATAGCACATGTTCCAGAATTTGTGCTGGTTTGGGGGATATAGTAGGAAAAAAAAACCCAGGTACAATTCCTATACTCACAGGCCTCATAATCTAAGGATTACAGAAAAGTCTTCTGGGTCAAGAAGTGGATCAGTTCAAAGGTACACCTGGGAGTATCTGAATACACATTTTTGCCCAAGGTTGCTGGGCATGTCATGGATCTTCCACAAAGCAAGCAAGACCAACTGTTATGAGCATCATCAGAAAATGAACTCTGTAGCACTGTCAAGCATTCCAACATTTTTTTAAATGTATATAATCCTAAATGACTCAACTAATTTGATCTCTGATGATGCATAAGGCATTTTGAGAACTCCTGTATCTTGGGTCATCCTCTGGACATGGGTCATCCTTGTACTTGGACATGGGCATAGCCATTAAAAGACTCTCCTGTATGGCTGGTCAATAACTAGAGAGTCCTGTTTTGCATTTACATCAGCATACAGCTCTGTCTTTAGAGTCACTTCTTATAGGAAAATGCACTTCTTAGACTGGAAATGCCTGTAGAGGGATTTCAGCCATAAAATATACACTCTCCCCCTACATAAATCAGGCAGAAAAATCCAATCAAAAGAGAGCTCCACTTTCTCTCATCTCTGCCTGGGGACATAATTAGCTGCTTCTTCCCATGTATTTGTAGAATCCTGTACCTTTAACTATCTGAAGCACTTACCACAGTAGTTATTATTCATGACAACCATGCAGGGTTCTGTATTTTATGCCAGGCACTTTGCAAGATATTTTCCATGTATTACTGCTTTTTTTCCCCAACTCATAGGCGGTAGATACTATCACCATTCGTGCTTTAAAGATGAGAAAACTTTAAAACAACAACTTCACAACATTGAGCAGAGTCCCCTTTGCTATACAGTAAGGCCTTGTTGGTTATCCATTTTAAATACAGCAGTGTGTACATGTCCATCCCAAACTCCCTAACTATCCCTTCAACCCATCCTTCTCCCCTGGCAACTGAAAGTTCATTCTCTCAGTCTGCGAGTCTGTTTCCGTCTTATAAATAAGTTCACTTAGATCATTTCTTTTTAGAGTCTGCATATAAGGGGCTCAGAAAAGCTAAATAACTTGCCCAAAATACATGATGAATTAGAATTGATGGAAGACCAACATTTGAACCCAAGCTAATCTGATTTCCAACTCCACACTCTCCCCTCTACATCTCCCAGTTCATGACTTAAGGGTCTACAGCTTCCAGCTTAGGTCTTCAGTTTCTTGAGTGATGTCTTTGAGTTTCAAATATTAATAGCACCTAGCAGTTCATGATGCTGAAGCTCCAATACTTTGGCCACCTGATGTGAATAAATGACTCACTGGAAAAGACCCTGATGCTGGGAAAGAATAAAGGCAAAAGGAGAAGAGGGCAGAAGAGGATGAGACAGTTGGACAACATCACCAACTCAATGGACATGAACTTGGGCAAACGCCAGGAGACAGTGAGGGACAGGGAAGCCTGGCGTGCTGCCATACATGGGGTTGCAAAGAGTCAGACATGACTTAGCAGCTGAACAACGATGAAGCACCGTCCATGGCACCTTGTGGGGGCTCAGCACAGACTAACTGGATGAGCTGTGAGGGCAGCGTGGAAAGAGATCTGGGTTAAAAAGCAAGAAAACTGGATCTCTCTTCAGGCTTTGTAACTAACCCACGATGTGACCTTGAGCAAGCCCCTTCCTCCTGTCTGCACCTTTGCCTTCCCGTCTATAAAATGGGAGGATTGGAAGAGATGATTTCCAATGATGCCTCTCAGTCCATGTGACCTACAGTGCAAGCTGGTGTCACATATTTTTTTAATAAAAAGGAACGAAATTGTGCCATTTGCAGAGACATGAATGGACCTAGATGCTGTCATACAGAGTGGACTAAATCAGAAAAGAAAAAAACAAATGCGTATTAATGCATACATGTGAAATCTAGAAAAAAATGGTACAGATGAATCTATTTGCAAAGCAGAGATACAGACATGGACGTAGAGAACAAGGGGAGAAAAAAAGGTGGGAGGAAATGGAAATTTATTACTGACATATATACACTGTGTGTATGTGTGTGTGTGTGAAGTCGCTCAGTTGTGTCCGACTCTTTGCGACCCCGTGGACTATAGCCCACCAAGCTCCTCAGTCCATGGGATGCTCCAGGTAAGAATACTGGAGTGGATTGCCGTTTCCTTCTCCAAGGGATCTTCCCGACCCAGGAATCGAACCCAGGTCTCCTGCATGGGAGGCAGACGCTTTAACCTCTGAGCCACCAGGGAAGCCCCTACTATATATAAACTAGATAACTAATGAGAACCTATCATATAGCACAGGGAAATCTACTCAGTGCTCTGTGGTGACCTAAATAGGAAGGAAATCAAAAAGAGAGGGGATTTATGTATACATGTGACTGATTCACTTTGCTGTACAATAGAAGCTAACGCAATATTGTAAAGCAACTAAACTCCAATAAAAATAAATATGTGGGAATTCCCAAGAGGATAGAGGTAGTATCGTCTGTTTCTAACCTAGAAACACTCGAAAGTGAAAGTATTAGTCTTTCAGTCATGCCTGACATCTTGTCAACCTATGGACTGTGGGCTCTGTCCATAGAATTCTGCAGGCAAGAATACTGGAGTGGGTAGCCTTTCCCTTCTCCAGATCTTCCCGACCCAGGTATCGAACCCAAGTTTCCCACATTGCAGGCAAATTCTTTACCATCTGGGCCATCAGGGAAGCCAAACACACCCCAAATCCCACACCCCAAATCCCAGAAAGAAGCAAAAGCCATTTCCTTCTAAGGGAAGACAGAGCCACTAGTGAGCTGATCGCTGACCCAAGCCTTCAAGAATGAGAGTGGCTGGAGGCCAGCCAACAGGGGCAGACGGAAGCGGGGGTGGGGAGGCCTCTTGGCTTCCCCCCGGCCCGCCCCACACCCCTCTGATGAACTTCAAATTCCTGGGTCAGACCTTTCATCACCAGCACGAAGTCTCTGGAAAATATACACGAGAAGGATCCAAGTCTAGTTTTTGCAAGGCCTTTGCCCCAACTCTCACCCTCCCCTGACATAGACAAGGAAGAGATCAAGAAGCCAAGAGACAAAACACTGTAAAAAAAAAAAAAAAAAAAAAACCTTTGTGCGAAATAAATAAATAAATCGATCCAAGACATCATCTTTTTTGTTATAAAAACATGTTTTCCTTGCTTTTTGACCCTCTAGCATTTTGGAGTTTGGGGAGTTTATTGAATGCCTAGTGTCCACGAACTCTTGGAAAGTTCATTACCCTGACCCTTCTTGGCTGTTAAAACTTAGCACTGGTTGCTGGAAAGTAATTAACTTCGGTGAAAAAAAATTTTGTGTGTGTGTTTTTTTCCCCCCAAACTCATCCCTGAGTTCCCACTTTGGGACTTTGTGCTGGATTTTCTCTGATAGTTTATAGATTCCCAAACATAGCCAGAGTTTTTCTTTTCCCATAGACTCTGTGGAATTCACCTGAAAACTTGGTGATTATTTATGTTCCAACGTACTTACAGTCAAGCCACCCAGGACTTCATATCCACAGGAAAACTGACAAATCCAATCAGCTCTCCCAGTGCAGCTCTGTAAAGTCTTATTCATTTGGATGCCATCAGTTCAGAATTTTTGGATAATTCAGACAGTCTGGATGGAAGTTGCTTTTTGCACAGTTCTACACACAAAAAAAGAGAGAGAGAGTTTCTTAACAAATTGATAATGCAAAGCAGACTGTTGGAGCTGAGAATAAACTGTCTTCAAGTTCTTCAGCATAGCATTCACTGACAGGCAATCAACGATTAATTACAAATTATTTTTATCAAACAATTAAAATGAATTCCAGGCAACTCACCATACCTTGGGAATAGTATAAGATAGAGAGAGGGGAAAAAGGGGGGGGCTTCCAATCCATCAGGCAAGAGCTCAAATTCCAGCTATGTAACTCATGAGTTTCAGTTACTGTGCATAAGCTCCTTCCCTTTCCTGTGCCTTAATTCTGACATATGGAAAAGTTTGCACAATGGACATAAGAATTGGAAATCACATAGGTGAAAGCAGAGTTTCCAAAACTACGCTCGGAAGGATTCTAAGTCCACAAGACGTTAACACATATTGCATGAAAAAGAGATCCATGGTTGAATAAGTCAGGATAAACTAAGCAAAACAAAATGAAACATGTTTGCTTGCTTTTTTCATTTGTGTGTGTGCAGACCTTCTCAGTGCCTTTAATATTGTTCTTTATATTGCAAATTCCCAAAAGGAGGACATACTAAGCATTTTTTCCCAAATTTCTTTCACCAGGAAATTCTTCCTACTGAAATACTTTTTGACCTCTTACAGAACTCTCACTGAAGAGAGCTTGGAAAACAAGGCTGTAGGATCTGTGGTCTGAACTTTGTAGTAGGAGTATTGAGCCCTTATGGAGACATTTATACTTTATCTCCAGATCTTCTTGGGACCAAGGTCAAAATCTGGAGGATAGAGTTCATGACCTAAAAAACAGATTCTGACATATAAAGC
Source organism: Raphicerus campestris (assembly GCA_006410735.1). Taxonomy (NCBI): domain Eukaryota; kingdom Metazoa; phylum Chordata; class Mammalia; order Artiodactyla; family Bovidae; genus Raphicerus; species Raphicerus campestris. Next base: position 961,338 of record SJYW01040981.1, on the reverse strand, counting down.
CATAGTCTTACAGACTCGCCACAAACTAGCCTAGAAAAAGTAATTGGTAGGATTTTTTTTTAATGTAGCTGGAAATCCTTGTATCTGGATGCTAGGATCTTCAGGGTCATTGACTCAAGGCCTGAAAAGTTTCAGAAGATTAAGGAAGTGGACTGGGGAGAGAAAGCATAAGAGGGAGGCAAGGAATCTAATTCTGGCATGTGATAACGATGTTAGGGAGTGCTTGTAAAATCATTAAAGCAATGAAAAATAAAAACCATAATAGAATAACATTCAAGCCTTGTTGCCAGCTTTCCTTCTGGGAACTATGGTAAATGCAGTTGTCATTATTCCTCCAAAGAGAAGGACATCCGCAAGGAACTCGGGATGGTATTAAAGGGTGGATCCAAAAGAATGTCAAGATTCATCCCTACCCTAATAAGACTGAAAATGGAATTAACAAGACAGAGTTCACAATGAATGTTACAACAATGAATGTTACAACACAGCTCATAACTAAGAAGGAAATGGAAGTTCCAGATAGTAAGCTGTCATTCATTTATGTCTTCATTAATTTGTGTTTAGCAAGTGACAAGTGCTAGAAGGCTCGGTCAAGTCCCTTCCTGACATTTTGCTCTTGCAAAAGAGCACGTGACCCCTATGGTCATCACAGTGGAGGAAGAAAGGGTTGAAGAGTTGCATGGAGGGTAATTTTTTTTTCAGTAGGCTTACGTTTTGCCAGGGTGGTATATCAGAAGCAATGGTATTCACCAGCTCTCCCTGTGTTCCTCCATATTTTCCAGCTGCCCTTGACATGAGACTGGGTCCTTTGACATGAGACTGGGGTCCCTTGACTGGGTTCTGCTTGATGGGAATGTGGGCAGAGATAGCCCCACCATTAAATACCCCCCTACAGAAGACTTCCCTGGTGGACTGGTGGCTAAGATTCCACACTTCCAGTGCAGGGGGCCTGGATTCAACCCCTGGTCAGGGAACTAGATCCTACATGCCACAGCTAAGAGTTTGCACGCCACAACAAAAGATCCCATATGCCGCAACTAAGGCCCAGTGCAGTCAACTAAATAATTTTTTTATTAAAATAAAATAAAAACACCCTGCATGCAACTCTTTAGCCCTTTCTTCCTCCACTGTGATAAACTTAGGGGTCATGTACTCTTTGACAAGAGCAAAAAAGATGGAGAAGTGCTCCCCAAATACACAGAAGACTGATGGGAGAGAGAAATAAACATTCATTGAGTCAGGCGCTGGGATCTGGGGCTTCATCTCGGTAGTACACAGGAACAAGTGTGGCCGGGTCTGGCCCACGTGAAAGTAAACAGGGAGAAACAGAGAGAAAAGAAGAGAAAGCTGGTATACAGCAACAGAAAACCGAGACGAGAAGCCCTGTGAACCACGACATGTAAAGAGTCATCTTGGATCCAGAGTTTCGAGGGTCCTGGTCCCAGGCCCTTGTGAGGGCTACCATGTACCCGTGCCCTTGTTTTCTTTAATATCCACCAATGTCCTCCAATACTTTCATGTTCTGGGTATAAGTTGCGTAAAATTTTGCTCCCCATGACCTAAAAAGTCCTTGACTAACTCAACACGTTATGGCTAGAGCAGTGAATGGGTAGAAGAACGGAACAATCTTTTCTCTTAAGCCAAAACAGAAAAAGCATATATAGGACACCACATGGGGCTTCCCAGGTGGCACAGTGGTAAAGATTCCACCTGCCAATACCGGAGATGCAAGAGACCTGGGTTCGATTCCTGGATGGAGAAGTTCCCCTGGAGGAGGAAGTGGCAACCCACTCCAGTGTTTTTGCCTGGGAAATCACGTGGACAGAGGAGCCTGGCGGGCTACGGTCCATGGGGCTGCAGAGAGTTGGACACAACTGAGCGACTGGGCACGCAGGGCACTATATAAGCATGCATAACCTGGCTTTCAAGTTGCACACAGTAGGCTCAGAAAAGTAGATCGTAACAGGAGGGACAGAAAAGAACACTGAGAAGAGTAATGCTTTTTAATAAAAAGGTTTTCTTCAAAATGGTGTTCAAATAGGTCATTTTACAATTTCATAAGAATAATAACGTAGTGAAAATTGCCAAGATTATGGAGTTAGGACTTATCGTATGCTTGTGCTGAAAGAGCTTGAAATAAAAGACAACCCTTAGGTACCAAGCACTATAATTATATGCTACTTTAAAGAACCACAGGCAATCCTCCTGCTAGCTAATCTTAACTATCTGTCAAGAACTGAAGATCGAGAAGCCGTCATAGTGTTGGGGGGATGGTCTCATCCTGGGGTCTGCCTTGAGATTTCCTCTCCCAGGTTCCTTCAGGAACCTGAGTGACAAGGAGGATTTCATCACAAAATCTCTTCTTTGGATTTCCCTAACCTCACCTGGAAGAGAGAACAAAAAGAGAAAAAGAGTCTCAGTAAGAGAAACAACTGAAAGATCGTGGGGAAAGAAATCCAGTAGATCAGCTTCTTAAATGAGGGATCTTCATGTTTCTTATTATTTCTTTGTTCTCCCTCTAGGGTAGGGACTATGTCTGGGTGCCTCCCTGCTGTACCCTCAGCCTCTGAAGACAGTGTTGGGCAGATAGTAGAGGCTCCGTGGTTATTTGTTGAATGAATGAATGAAGCCAATGAGCCTATCCTTTACTTTCTTATTTCTAGATTGATGTCAATTCTGAGACCTAACACTGTCTCAATATAAGAAAAGTATTTCAGGTCATAAACCATGGAATCACTGACCAAACGTGAAATAGCTGGGGAAGTCTTTCACATGAATTGGAAGATCTCAGCGACTGCGGTAAAACCCAGAAAGAGAAAAAATATTTCACTGGGGTTATAAAGAGATACCTCTTTGCTCTTCCAATGGTTATTAAATGAGGAGCTGGTGTGAGCTAGGTTCATGCTAAGACCAGGGGTAATTCAGAAATGATACTTCTTCAGCAGAAGGAACAGACCTGTAAAATGGTCTACACTCCAGTCCAGCACTAGCTGATACAAATCTAAGGGATGCCACACCTCTCATTTTAAATTTTTGAGTAGTGACTTTTAAAAAAAATTTTGGCTATGCTATGTAGCTTGCAAAATCTTAGTCTCCCAACCAGGGAATGAACCCAGGTCCTGGCAGTGAAATCACTGGACCACCAGGGAATTCCCTCAAGCAGTCACATTTAAAAAAAATAACTTGTGAAATTAATTTAATATCATTACATGTATTACTCTACTAAGTATATTATTTAACCCAATACATCCAAAATATGGTCATTTTATCATGTGATCAAGATAAACATTATCAATGAGATATTCTACATTCTTTTTTCATCCTAAGATTTCAAAAAGAGGTATATTTTATACTAACAACCCTTCTTATTTGGATGCTAGATTTTCATCAAAAATTCTGGCAATTTTATATTTAGGAGTCATAATCGTTATAGCTGAAAAGTGCAGATTCACATGCTAAAGTTGTTTCAAACATACTTGAAAAACCAATAGCTGAATAGCTGAATCATGCTGTTTAGCTGAATAGCTTCCAATAGCTGAATCATGTCAGTTTTAAAATTTGAAATTAAATTAATCAACATTAAACAGAATTGAAAATTCAGTTCTTTAGTTGTATAAGTCACTCTTCAAGTGCTCAACAGTCCCAGTACCTACTGGCTACCATATTGGACGAGTAGGGTTACAGAATATTTCCATCACAGCAGAAAGTTCTATTGGAACAGCATTGCTCTTGATGCTCTAAGAAACCTACAAACATTGAAGATAATCATGTATTTCCCCCTTTTTTATAGCCCCTAGAACAATAATTAATCCATAAGATTCCACAGATGATAGTTGAAAGGATGAATGAATGATCAAGTTGTCATATTACAGAGGTTGGAGGGTTCAAAGAAAGCTTAGCAAAAGAAGGGNTGGACAAGTAGGGGTACAGAATATTTCCATCACTGCAGAAAGTTCTATTGGAACAGCATTGCTCTTGATGCTCTAAGAAACCTACAAACATTGAAGATAATCATGTATTTCCCCCTTTTTTATAGCCCCTAGAACAATGATTAATCCATAAGATTCCACAGATGATAGTTGAAAGGATGAATGAATGATCAAGTTGTCATATTACAGAGGTTGGAGGGTTCAAAGAAAGCTTAGCAAAAGAAGGGACATTTATGACAGGCGTTATGGGTGAATAGAAGTCCACTAGGCAAATATTAAGGCAAAGTCAGAATAAGAGCCATGTGCATGGATGCTGAATTATAAAATGATCTACTAATACTATGCTGTTAAGAGCATGAGTTTAGTTCATTTGTTTGCAAATTCAAGATGAAATTGAATTGGTGCAGAAAACCACTAATTTCCAGTTGGGTATCTTTGGAAAAATCATTTAACCTCTCTGAGGCTTGATTTCCTCATCTGTAACATAGGAGTACTAACTTCATCAGTTTTGAGGACTCACAAGGTAAGAGATGCAGAGTGCTCACTGTAGTGCCTGATACATAATAAGCAATCAAAAAATGTTAAATATCAGTCATTATTGGGTCCAGTGTTTCATGAGAAGTGGATTGTGGTGGCACAGCAGGGTTCCAGATGCTCCCCACCCCAATCCCAACATCTCTTCTCATCCTCTGTCTTAGTGTCCTAACTTTTAATAGTGTAGTTCTGTCCCAGGTAGAAGTCCACTTCTTTCAGCCTTCCTATAACCCGGAGAAGCCGTGGGCCAACAAACTTTAAAAGAATGATCTATTTGTTCATTCTAAATGAGCAGTGATCTAAATGAATGACTTTACTTCTAGGAAGTTTCTTAGAGGGAGGGGGTTTCTCTTCTGTCTTCCTCTCCCTGCTGCCCCAATGCAAGTGATGCTCTAGGTTTCACAGTACAGGAAGTTAGAAGGCACCTGAGTCCCTGATGATGATGAGGTAGGCAGCATTTTGAGTCTTCCTGGACTTGGAACTAGTTCGTTAAGGACCATCTCTTGGGATGAGGACAAAGTTTGGGCAACGTGGTGTAGGTGATCTGGAGGGAAGAGCTCGTGGCTAAGATGCCAGTGGACTGAGAACACCATGCGCAATGAATGTGTGCACTATCTCACGCTCTGGGATGCTGGAGGGATGGTGGGCTTCCATCAGAGCCAATGCCATCTCAGAGTCACACGGCTATGCCTGGTCCTCTGTGAGGTCAGGGGGACCGAAGGTGATTCGCTGGCCAACAGCAGTGGCAGCCCCACCATATGGTGTGGGTTTGTAACTTTCCTGCTCCGCCTGCAGCTGCTTGTTTATTGTGGTTCTCCCGCTGATTGTCAACTGACATTAGACGCTAAGGAATGTTGCCGTGTCTCTTGAATCTATTGTGTTTCTCGTAAACTGTTGTTTGTTGTGGCCAAAAAACTGGATGATGGGATTTTTTTTTTCAGCCTGTATTTCTGGAGCCGTCGTTTGATGTTTGGAAGAGAACAAACATCATTGTGTGTTTTTAAACCATCCTAAATGGGAATAAAGTCAGTAAGTTACTCCTTGCTGTCCTTCAAAGAAACCCAAGCTTGGCTTTGTCTTAAACACTCTACCATAAACCTTGGTACATTGAGCCAAGTAGACTGGAGTTATTCACAGAGAGGAAGGTATCTTATAATCTCCATCTAGGTTGTGGGATACCTTTAGAAAAAAAAAAAGAAGGCATTATTCTAGAGACTCACTGTGAAGTTTTTTGTATGCACCCATGCTCAATCACTCAGTCATGTCCAACTCTTTGTGACTCCAAGGACTGCAGCCCACCAGGCTCCTCTGTCCATGGGATCTTCCCAGGCAAAAATACTGGAGTGGGTTACCACCCCTTTCTCCAGGTTGGGAGATCTTCCCCACCCAGGGATCAAATTCAGATCTCCTTCATTGCAGTTGGATTCTTTACTGTCTGAACCACTAGGGAAGACCAAGAATTGTACATAACTCATATCAAACATCCCAACAATCCTGGGACTTCTCTGATGGTCCCATGGTTAAGACTCCATGCTTTCAGTGCAGGGACACAGGTTCAATCCCTGGTCAGGGAACTAAGATCTTAGTGGATGCCATGTGCTGTGGTTTTAAAAAAATTTTTTTAACCTCCCTACAATCCTAAAGGCAGGGATTGTTACTAATGGCATTTCACAGGAGGAAACTGAAGTTCATAGAAGTTAAGCAATTGTTTAAGTTCACACAGTTGAGACTGGGGTCAAACACAAGCCTGCCAGACTCTCGAAGTGATGAACTTAATGCATTAAACTATGCTTCATTTAATGCTTAATATTTAGCTATTATAAAACCAGGTAATGAGATACTTCCTCCATTAGCAACTGTAGTGTTTAATATTGCTCTGTGTGCAAAGCATTTGGGAAGATATTTTTTCTGCAATGTTTTATTTTATGATTTTATATATATATGTATATATATATATCTTTTTAATTTTTTCTCCCATATAGTTTATTTTTGAACTTTTTGTTTTGTATTGAGGAATAACCCATTAATTCATTTTTAATTAGAGTATAATTGCTCTACAACATTATGTTAGTTTCTGCTATACTGTATGTATACATATATCCCCTCCCTCTTGAGCCTCACCCAGGCCGCATCCCATCCCTCTAGGTCATCACAGAGCACTGAGCAGAGCTCCCTGTGTTATACAGCAGCTTCCCACTAGCTATCTATTCTATTTTACACATGGTAGAATATATATATCAATCAGTGCTGCTGCTGCTGCTGCTGCTAAGTCGCTTCAGTCGTATCCGACTCTGTGCGACCCCATAGATGGCAGCTCACCAGGCTCCGCCATCCCTGGGATTCTTCAGGCAAGACACTGGAGTGGGTTGCCATTTCCTTCTTCAATGCATGACAGTGAAAAGTGAAAGTGAAGTCGCTCAGTCATGTCCGACTCATAGCAACCCCATGGACTGCCGCCTTCCAGGCTCCTCCATCCATGGGATTTTCCAGGCAAGAGTACTGGAGTGGGTTGCCATTGCCTTCTCCGGATATCAATGCTACTCTCTCAAATTGTTCCATCTCCTCCTTCCCCCACTGTGTCCACAAGTCTTTTCTCTAAGTTTGTGTCTCCATTTCTGCCCTGCAAATAGTTTCATCAGTACCATCTTTCTAGATTCCACATATACACATTAATATACGATATTTGTTTTTCCTTTTCTGATTTACTTCACTCTGTATGACAGATTCTAGGTCCATCCACATCACTACTTTGCAATGCTTTAAAGCAATCTATCCTAGGACCTTGATTTTCTCACTGTCAAAATCAACAGTGTGCTTTAAGGACTAGCAAGGCAATGGGTGAGGCAGAGTTTAAGAGATGAAAGTAGAAGTCTGAAGTCAGAGCAAAAGGTATATGAAATGGTAGGTTTCTTTTCATCTGCACTAGTTCCTTCTATTTGCATTCGGTTTGAATTCAAAGAGGGTAAAAAACACATTTTGCAAATGGAACCCCAGGCTGCTCAACTCAGTTCTTTCATGCCATTACCTCCCCAGATGAGGTCAGCGGTCTCCAGTTATTCACAATTAATTCTGTCAACCACGCACATGTCAAAAAAATACAACTGCCAGATTTTGTGAGTTGAAATGTTCCCAGCTCCCACCCACAGTCACACATATGTGGAAATTGAAGAGAGGGTCTCCAGACCCAGCTGAGACCGCTCATGTGGAGTTACTCTTGTGGACAGGAACGATCCTGGGCCAGTCCACCCTGGTTTTCCAGAAAGCATTCGGGCTTTCCAAGTCTTGGGCAATATTAGCCAGGGACTGTTTATCTGTTTTGATTGTTGTGCTCTTTCCAAGNCACTAGGGAAGACCAAGAATTGTACATAACTCATATCAAACATCCCAACAATCCTGGGACTTCTCTGATGGTCCCATGGTTAAGACTCCATGCTTTCAGTGCAGGGACACAGGTTCAATCCCTGGTCAGGGAACTAAGATCTTAGTGGATGCCATGTGCTGTGGTTTTAAAAAAATTTTTTTAACCTCCCTACAATCCTAAAGGCAGGGATTGTTACTAATGGCAATTCACAGGAGGAAACTGAAGTTCATAGAAGTTAAGCAATTGTTTAAGTTCACACAGTTGAGACTGGGGTCAAACACAAGCCTGCCAGACTCTCGAAGTGATGAACTTAATGCATTAAACTATGCTGCATTTAATGCTTAATATTTAGCTATTATAAAACCAGGTAATGAGATACTTCCTCCATTAGCAACTGTAGTGTTTAATATTGCTCTGTGTGCAAAGCATTTGGGAAGATATTTTTTCTGCAATGTTTTATTTTATGATTTTATATATATATGTATATATATATATCTTTTTAATTTTTTCTCCCATATAGTTTATTTTTGAACTTTTTGTTTTGTATTGAGGAATAACCCATTAATTCATTTTTAATTAGAGTATAATTGCTCTACAACATTATGTTAGTTCCTGCTATACTGTATGTATACATATATCCCCTCCCTCTTGAGCCTCACCCAGGCCGCATCCCATCCCTCTAGGTCATCACAGAGCACTGAGCAGAGCTCCCTGTGTTATACAGCAGCTTCCCACTAGCTATCTATTCTATTTTACACATGGTAGAATATATATATCAGTGCTGCTGCTGCTGCTGCTGCTAAGTCACTTCAGTCGTGTCCGACTCTGTGCGACCCCGTAGATGGCAGCCCACCAGGCTCCGCCATCCCTGGGATTCTTCAGGCAAGACACTGGAGTGGGTTGCCATTTCCTTCTTCAATGCATGACAGTGAAAAGTGAAAGTGAAGTCGCTCAGTCATGTCCGACTCATAGCAACCCCATGGACTGCCGCCTTCCAGGCTCCTCCATCCATGGGATTTTCCAGGCAAGAGTACTGGAGTGGGTTGCCATTGCCTTCTCCGGATATCAATGCTACTCTCTCAAATTGTTCCATCTCCTCCTTCCCCCACTGTGTCCACAAGTCTTTTCTCTAAGTTTGTGTCTCCATTTCTGCCCTGCAAATAGTTTCATCAGTACCATCTTTCTAGATTCCACATATACACATTAATATACGATATTTGTTTTTCCTTTTCTGATTTACTTCACTCTGTATGACAGATTCTAGGTCCATCCACATCACTACTTTGCAATGCTTTAAAGCAATCTATCCTAGGACCTTGATTTTCTCACTGTCAAAATCAACAGTGTGCTTTAAGGACTAGCAAGGCAATGGGTGAGGCAGAGTTTAAGAGATGAAAGTAGAAGTCTGAAGTCAGAGCAAAAGGTATATGAAATGGTAGGTTTCTTTTCATCTGCACTAGTTCCTTCTATTTGCATTCGGTTTGAATTCAAAGAGGGTAAAAAACACATTTTGCAAATGGAACCCCAGGCTGCTCAACTCAGTTCTTTCATGCCATTACCTCCCCAGATGAGGTCAGCGGTCTCCAGTTATTCACAATTAATTCTGTCAACCACGCACATGTCAAAAAAATACAACTGCCAGATTTTGTGAGTTGAAATGTTCCCAGCTCCCACCCACAGTCACACATATGTGGAAATTGAAGAGAGGGTCTCCAGACCCAGCTGAGACCGCTCATGTGGAGTTACTCTTGTGGACAGGAACGATCCTGGGCCAGTCCACCCTGGTTTTCCAGAAAGCATTCGGGCTTTCCAAGTCTTGGGCAATATTAGCCAGGGACTGTTTATCTGTTTTGATTGTTGTGCTCTTTCCAAGTTGAAGACATCTGTGAAGTGTTTTCTTGATTGCAAATGTGGACCCTGTTTAGTTTGCTTGTGTGTGTGTGTTTTGGTCCATGTTAGAAGAATCACCAAAAAGAAAGGTCATCTAGAGGGAAAAGATACTTGCCCAAAAGGAAATGAGAAGGAAAAAAAAGGCAGGAGTGATGTTGCCTCTACCATGCTTTGTTCTGCACATACCAAGGGCCACGTGTGCAGTAGTGGGTGATAGGCGTTGGTATGGGGTCACAAAGAGTCAGACACGACTGAGCGACTAATACACACACACACACACACACACACACACACACACACACACACACACACACACACACACAGAGGCATTGATAGAACCTTCAGAAAGAACACATACTAAAGCCCCCAGCCTGGGACTTTCCAGGTGGTCCAGTGGCTAGGACTCCACATTGTCAATGCAGGGAGCCCGAGTTTGATCCCTGGTCAGGGAACTAGATCGTACATGCCACAGTGAAGATTGAAAATCCCGGGTGTTGCAACAAGGACCAAGCACAGCCAAATAAAAATATTTATTTTGGACTTCCCTGGTGGTGTAGTGAATAAGAATCCACCAGTCAATGCAGGGGACACGGGTTTGATCCCTGGTCCGAGAGGATCCCACACGCCTTGCAGCAACCAAGCCCGAGTACCACAACTACTGAGCCTGCGCTCTAGAGGCCCGTGCTTTGTCACAGGAGAAGCCACCACAATGAGAAGCCCACGCACAGTGAAGAGGAGCCCCAACTCCCACAGCAGTGAAGACCCGGTGCCACCAAAAGTAAATAAACAAATTAAGTTGTATAAAAAAAATAAAATCAAGCCTTAAGCTGCGCTAAAATCTCAGCTCTGTTCTCATAAGCTATACGCCCTCGAGTTTGTAACTTCATCTTTCTGAGCCTCTGCAACCCTTTCTCAAAATTAGGAAGGGCGGTAGTAAAAAATAATTATTGATTATGTTTATTGATGCTGCCTCTGTGCCATGAGCCTTCTTAGTTCTGACGGTAAGTCTTTGAGCTGAGCACTATCACCCCCATTTTACAGAAAACAAATATTCAGAGATGGAGCACCTTTCTCATAGTCACAGAGTAAATGACAGCAACAACCCCTATGTTACCTGACTCTGGAAAATAAGCTCGTCACATAACCTTTTAACACAAAGGTTATGAGAAGTTAGGGAGAAGAATCAAGGAAAGTGTCACCTCCTAACAGAATTATTCACTGGATGTATAGGCAGCAAAAGCAAAAATAAACAAGTGGAATGACATCAAACTCAAAAGTTTCTGCAGAGCAAAGGAAATCATTGAGTGAAAAAACAAGCTATGGAATGGGAGAAAATATTTGCCAAATGTAGATCTGATAGAAGATTACTGTCTGAAATATACAAGGAACTCCTACAACTCAACAGCAAAGAAACAACCCAATTCAAAAATTAGCAAAGAAACCAAATAGATATTTCTCCCCAAAAAGGAGATACATATAGATGACCAAAAGGTACAGGGAAGTATGCTCAGCAGGGAAATCAAAACCACAAGGAGACATCACCTTGGGCCTATTAGGATGACTATTATCAAAAAAAACAAGAACAAAAATTAACAAATGTTGGTAAGAATGTAGAGAGAGAGAACCCTTGTATGCTGTTGATGGGAATGAAATTTGGTGAGGCCACCAAACAAGTGGAAACAGTATGGAAGTTCCTCAAATAATTAAGCATAGAACTGCCATATGAGCCAGCAATTCCACTCTCAGGTATTCATCCAAAGAAACTGGAATCAGGATCTCTAAGCTATATCTGCATTCCTTACAGCATTATTCACAACAGCCCACTGCATGAAAGCAGCCTAAATGTCCATCAGCTGGTGAATGGACAAAGAAAATGTGGTATTTACATACATAAGAATATTATTCAGTCTTAAAAAAGGAAGGAAAGTCTACCATTTGTGACAACATGAGTGAATCTGGAGGACATGACACAAAGTGAAATAAGCCAAACACAGAAAGACAAATACGGTATGATGTCACTTCTATGAGGGATCTCATAGAAAAGGAGTAGAACGGTGGTTGCCAGGGGCTCAACAGAAACAGAGAGGAGTTGATCAAAGGATGCAAATGTTCGGTTATGCAAGATGAATACATCCTAGAGTTTTGCATACAGCACAGTGCCCATAGTTCACAATGCTGAATTGCATACTTGAAAATTTGCTAAGACAGTAGGTCTTATGTCATTATCTTATGAACAGTCAAGGAAAGAAAGAGGGAGGGAGGAGGGAAGGAAGGAAAGAACTTTTGCAGTGATGGACAGGTTTATGTTATACAGGTAGAGAAGGTTTCATGGCATATACTTACTTATCTCCAATATCATCAAGTGGTACATATTATATATGCACAGCTTTCTGTATATCAATTACATCTCAATAAAATGGTTTCTTTAAAGATTCTATTTACACCCCCCTCCAAAAAAAATATTGATACTACCTCCTAGGCATGACATACTCAATGAAAATAGATCAATGGACATACAGGTAGGTTCACTAAAACACATACATACACACAAAGAAACCTCCACTTCCAGAGCTAAGCAGAAAAAAGAAAGGTGAGCAGAAAGAAACTTACCGGTAATGAGAGTCTCTCACTACAATGAAGCCATTGATACCCAACAATGAAAGGTCCGAGGCGGGAAGAGATTTGATGGAAATGTGATAGATGTGGGAAAAGACTAATAAAGCTTCTATTCTTCCAGAGACCCTTGGCCACTGAGGCACCAGGATGTGACATGGATTGAGCATCAGCTCCCAAGGGGCCAACAGGTCAAGACTGTCAGGAAATTTCTGTGGGCCAAACTAACAGATGCATGGAGAACCCTCCATGTTAGAGACAGGCAAGTGAACAAATGCACGGCATCAGGTAGACTCTTGGAGGGAGATTCAGAATCCACCCTTCTCATCCCAGATTCCCAAGAGGCATTTGCACGTGTAGCCGTGAAGGCGCAGCATCATGGCTGAGCCACCGCTGTGTCTGAATTTCAGCTGAGGGGCAGTGAGAGGTGGGATTCTGGTCATCACCACCACGGTAATTAGAACGCAGAGGGCGACGGTTTAGAACCCTTGTGGCAGAATTAGAGAAAAGAAAAAGAAAATCTGTGGTTGATATGCAGAGCAAGCTAGTGATTTACCAGCAAGGAGAAGGAAGAGGGTAGGAGAAATATAGGAGAGAAGGGCTAAGAGGCACAGATTCTTATGTACAAGACAAGCTACAAAGATGTATTGAAGAACACGAGGAATATAGCCAATATTTTTAGAAAAATATAAAAGGTGTATAACCTTTAAAAATGGTGAACACAGTCTGGTACACCTGTAACATATATAAAAATTCTACTTCAATTAAAAACTTTTTAAATTCACGTATATATATAGAGAGAGACTTTTATTCTATACATTCCAGTATTTTGTTAATAAACAATGGATCACATAATATACTCTGTTTAGTAACCTTTTCTCATTTCATACAGAATGGATACATTTTCCTTTGCCCTTAAATATAGATGTATTATTTGTATAGCATTCCGTTGTTTAGAACTTACCGTTCATTTATTTAATAGATTATATCTGATAGATATTTAGGTGTCTTTGGGGTATTATAAACAGTGGTGCCATAAACATATTTGTGGATTAAAAAAAAGAAAGAAATACCGGTGAAATAAAGGTTGTCAGTAAAACTATTACATATACAAATGACAAAAGATCATCTATACAGAAACACTATAAAAAACAAAAAATATGGAACCAGAGTTCTGACTCACTGAACTTTCTCACTTTTAGGGGGGAAAAAAGAATGGATTAGAAAAATAAGCGAAGGTGGATTCAGAAATGTAATCAAAGGAGGAGTCAGAACAGATTCGACTTAATTTCCAGGACCTCCTGCATTTTTTGACCTGTATTCACTAGATTGTGCGCACCGTGAGGATATAGGCCTCGTTTTTCTGTCACTGCTGCGTCCTTAATACCCAGTGGAGTCCATAGTGCTTCCTAGGAGTGCAGTGAATATTTATTAAATAAATGCTGACCCTTGTCCCACTCAAGTGTCTCCTAGATATTTAAGCAACAACGGAGTATTTCAACTGTGATCATTATCGTCCAANCAAGTGATTTCTGTTAATGCTGCAAGGGACAGAATTACCCAGCTGAGCCCTGCCCATATTCCCAATCTGCAAAACATTTTTAAAATATAACAAATTTTGCTTTCAAGCTACTGAGTTTTGGGCAGTTTGTTATGCAGCTATAGATAACTGGAACAAAAGAATTACAACCTAAAAATGTGGGGATGAGAGGGAGGTAGGGATAACTCTCAGTCCATCCCCACAAGCATGACAGTTGCTGATGTCATACGTGAAGATGAAGTAGAAAATAAAAATGTTATCACTTAGGACTGGATTATTCTAGCCAGAAGTAAGGAGATTTTAGCTAAGACTGAAAGAAGACGAGGGAAGGATGCAGAGAAGAGGAAGAGAGGGTTGCAGGACAAGCTTGATTCAGAACTCTGGAGGGTGGAGGGCACCGTTCATGTTATTTTCTACATGAACGGTGCCCCCATCCCTGGAGAAGTTCATCATGGTAGCCCTGGTTAAGAAAGAGCAGGTTGCCTATTAAATAGGCTTTGGAGTCAGATGCATCTGGATTCACATCCAGCTCCATATCTTATGTAGGACACAATCCCCAACAAGCTTTTTAATCTCCTTGTAGATCACTTTCCTAACTTTAAATAGTCCTTAGTTCTGGTACTTCCCTGGTGGTCCAGGGGCTAAGACTCTGAGCTCCCAGTGCATGGGACCCAGCTTCTATCCCGGGTCAGGGAACTAGGTCCCACACGCCACGACTAAGAGTTTGCGTGCTGCAACTAAGACCTGGCACAGTCAAATAAATAAAAAATACAAATAAATATTTAAGTAAATAAGTAGGTAGTCCTTAGTTCCTAAGGTGCTTGTAAGAATAAGTGAGGCTCTATACGTTAAATTTGGTACGGGATAAGCGTTCAGTACACAGAGTTTAAGATATATTCATAAATAAAGAAAAAATCTACAGGTGCAACAAGACACTGCTCAATGGAGCCAAGTAGGTGCTTTTTTTAGAGCATGAGTTCATAAAAGTCATCAATCATGCCTGAAGCCTTCAGTCAAAAATTGTGAGGCACTTTAACACATTATCTGATGTCAATGTGCTTAAGAATCACCTTGGGGTCTTTGCTGAAATGCATATCCCCTTCCTCCCCTCTCCCCTCCAAGAGATTCAGATTCAGCAGATCTGGGATGGAATCCAGGGATTTGAGTTGTTAACAAGCGCCCCAGGGTTTGTTCATCCAGAAAGTATTCTGGTCGCACTTTGAGAAATTTCTTTCTGTAAGCCCCAAGCCATGAGGAAACAGCTCAGGGAGGTAAAGGACTTGCCCAAGGTCATCCAGCTGGATGGTGGCAGAGGCAGGTTTGTTTTTTTTTTTTACTACTTTAACTTCTTATTTTATTTTGGAGTATAGCCAATTAACAATGTTGTGATAGTTTCAGGTAGACAGCAAAGGGACTCAGCCATGCATTACATGTATCCATTCTCCCCTAAACCTCCCTACCATCCAGGCTACAGACAGGTTTTTAAATCCATGTCCTGTACTCTAGGCACTTGACTGCATCTGCTTGCAAAGCAGGTGTGATGACTGTGGCTGTACTTACTGTACTCCCAGGTCTCCAGCCAAAAACAGCCTGACTTTGGGAATCTTCCCACCCAGTCATCCTATTGTACAGATGGGCAGACTGAGACTTCCAAGGAGGCAAGCAGTCACCTACTTTCTGTTTGCAGAGAGAACAAAAACCTGAACTCAGCCCAGCACACTTTCCTGTCCCCCATTTTCAGTCTTTGCACCAAAACAAAAGTTTCTTGCACACTAAACAAACCTGACATGAGGTCTGGTCATGGTAAACTGAAGCCAAGAGTGATCAAACCCCACTACTTCTCACTCCACCATATATCTCAGCATTAATGTTAAAAGTGATGGAGAAGCAGTCACCAAAACCATCATGAAATCAGTCCTTTCTTGTCTAGCAAAATCAGTCTCAACCTGCTGCTCTATGATTCCATGTTATGGTCCTGAGATCAGTCTAAACAATCCCTTTCTATAATTAAAAAAATATATATTCCACTGCTAATGTTCCCAGCTCCTTTTAGTGAAGGGGCAGCTTCCAGATGGGATGACAGAGGCCGGACGTGTGAGATGGCTCAGACCAGCAACACAATGAGCCATTACAAGTTCTGTTTATTTTATTTGGACAACACTTCTTACAAAAAGGGAATTAAAGACTGGAGTCTGCACCCTCTCAACTGTTCTGGATAATGCAAAGTCCATCCCTTTAAACACAAAGGGTTGTTTGGTAATCGGGCTACAGACACGAACACACATACGTACATGCATCCCTCTTGATGTTTATGTTATGGGTGGACTTTCTCCACCAAGTGTATGTATTTAAGGCCAACTTCTATGTAAGTCTGGGTACAATAGACAAAAACACTCTTAGCTTTAATTTCTTAATCCTTAAAATGAGAGGGAAAAAACCAGTATCAACAAGGTTTTCATAAACGGTCAATAAGCATAAAGACTTTGCAAGATTTCAGGCACATGTCAAAGTATTAGCCGCTCAATCATGACCGACTCTTTGCGACCCTCTGTCCACAGAATTCTCCAGGCAAGAATACTGGAGTGGGTGGCCGTTTCCTTCTCCGGGGGATCTTCCTGACCCAGGGATTGAACTCAGGTCTCCTGCACTGCAGGTGGATTCTTTAGCGTCTGAGCCACCAGGGCAGACGCTAAATCAATCACAAGTGGTCGTGACAGCAGTAGCAACTGAAGGGCATGTTTATGAGATGCTCAGCATCAGGAATTAGACTATTTGGGTTTGTGATTATAGTTGCCACAGTTCTTAGCTCTGAAATTTGGAGGAAATGACTCAGCCTTCATCCCCTCAAATGTAATATAAGGAGGTTAATAATAGCAACTAACTTCTAGGATGGGGAGTTTGAAAAGAGTAATCTATGGGAAGTATGTAGCCCAGAGTAAGTGCCCAACAAGTATTGACATCTAATGCCCTTGTCTAGCTAATCTAGAAATGGGGCTTAGTTCTTTCTTTCTTTATTCTTGGCTGCGCTGGGTCCTCACTGCTGCGTGGGGGGTTTTCTCTAGTTGCAGCGATCAGGGGCCTCTCTGGTTGCCCTGCGCAGTCTTCTCAGTGTGGAGCGCGCGCTCTAGAGTGCGGGCTCGGTAGCAGCAGTGCCATAGGCTTAGCTGCCCCACGACATGTGGAATCTTCCCCAATTAGGAATGGAACTCATTGCCCCAGACACTGGCAAGTGGATTCTTAACCGCTGGACCACCAGTCTCCAGATCCTCCAGTTTATTTCCCATGTGGCTGGTTTGAGAAAGTTCATTGGGTTGTTTCACTCAGGGCCCCCAACAACCCCTGTCTCTCTTCCAAAAGAAAACAGAACACCCAGACATCTGTTCCAAAAACATCCTAGGAAAATGCTAAAGCTGGGAGGAACCACTGGCCGAGCTACTCAGGGGATTTCCATACCTAACTTTGACTCCAAATCTCCTGAAGAACCCTGCTAAAAATATAGGTTCATTGCACTTGGGCCGGAGAAGGCAATGGCACCCCACCCCAGTACTCTTGCCTGGAAAATCCCATGGATGGAGGAGCCTGGTAGGCAGCAGTTCATGGGGTCGCTAAGGGTCGGACACGACTGAGTGACTTCACTTTCACTTTTCCCTTTCACGCATTGGAGAAGGAAATAGCAACCCACTCCAGTGTTCTTGCCTGGAGAATCCCAGGGATGGGGGAGCCTGGTGGGCTGCCGTCTATGGGGTCGCACAGAGT
>SJYW01040981.1:916739-932794 GCA_006410735.1 Raphicerus campestris | reverse complement strand
CGACTAAGTGACTTTACCTTCACCTTCACCTTCAAGGCATGGAAGGAACCTTGCAGTGCATCAATAGATGACTAGATAAAGAAGACGTGGTGTATATATCCTATGAAATACTATGCAGCCATGGAAACGGGTGAAATAATGCCATCTGCAGCAACATGGGTGGACAGAGAGATCATCGTACTAAGTGAGGTAAGTCAGAGAGAGAAAGACACACATCAAGTGATACTGCTTCTATGTGGAATCTAAAAAAATGATAGAAAAGAACTTATTTACAAAACTGAAATATACTCATAGACAGAGAAAATAAACTTATGGTTACCAAAGGGAAAAGGGGGAAAGGATAAATTGGGAATTTAGGATTAACAGATACACACTACTATATATAAAATAGATAGCCAACAGGACCTAATATTTAGCACACGGAACTATACTCAATATCTTGTAATAATCTATAAGGGGGAAAAAATCTATAAAAGAATACACAGACACACTTATGATAGAGTCACTGCTTTACACTTGAAGCTAATACAACACTGTAAATCAACTATACTTCAATTTTTACAAAGTGGTGCTCTCAATAAAAAGTATAAAGAAATAAACAAATAACCTTCCTTGATTGATTACTCTAAAAAAAAGAAGAAGAAACCACCTGAAGCTTCAGTGACAGTCCTCATACCTGGCTTCCTGCCTGAACCATCCTGTCAAGAGTGTTCTCTGACTTAGAGTATGCTCACCCCAGGAGGGGCATAGAGGAACTGCCAGGGAGTGGATGTCCCAGGAGCATCCCACATCCTGTGATGGGAGGAGCTGATGGATAAACACCCAGCTTCTTCACCCACCATGGAAAAGCCTGAGATGTCCACAATGTCTCTCAAAGGCTTGGAGGCATGGAACCTCATTTGCCCAGTAGGGCGCCTTTCCTTGGCTTTCTCTCCTATCCTGACTCACTTCCCCAACCCCTCCCAGTGCTTCCTGGTTCACACACCAAAGAAATCCCCCCCGTTCACCCAAATCCTTGCCTCAGGCTCTGCATTTTGGAGAACCCAAACTGGGTCACTACCAAATCTCATCATTGAGAAACACAGCTGGGGCCCCCATGTGGCCCGCCCATGTGAAGCCCATCATTGCCCTCAGAAGAGATAGGCCCCGTATTAGGGAGCCCAGGGTTCTCACGCTCTGCCCCACTGACTACTCTGGCTTCATCTCCTGTTCTCATATATTGTTCCATAGGCTTCTTGGCGTATCTTCAAATGCCATAATGGATCCTGCCTGTAAGACTTTAAACATTCGATGACAGTGAAAGTGAAAGCCACTCAGTCGTGTCTGGCTCTTTGTGACCCCAAAGACTGTAGCCCAGCAGGCTCTTCTGTCCATGGAATTCTCTAGGCAGGAATACTAGAGCAGATTGCTGTGCCCTCCTCCAGGGGATCTTCCCAACCCAGGGATCAAACCTGGGTCTCCTGCATTGGAGGCAGATTCTTTACCATCTGAGCCACCAGGGAAGATTTAAGCTCTCTTTCTGACCCCATCATTCCCATCAACCACATCTTGATTCAGTGAACTCATATCATTGATGATGAATTCAAGGATATTGTCTTAAAACCTCTTCTTAACACCACCCCTAACCCCCAGCCTTGCAAGCAGGATTAAGTATTTACTCCTCCACTTTGCACCCCCCCCCACATGCCTCAATCAGACTACCTGCTGCCACTCCAGGATATTAAATGTTTCCATGTACATCTTTCCCATTCGACAAAGAAACTCCCAAGAGTAATGATAATAATGTCTTCTTTTATCCTCAAATCATAATACAGGAACGAGCACATTACAAGCAATTACACAATGTTTGTTGAATGAATGAACAAGCAAATACTTTTGAGTAGCCCAGGAAATCTTATCACCCATTCCCACCCCTCTGCCCAAACTTGCTTCCTAAAAAAAAAATTATTTTTTACAGGGGCTCCAAATTTGATAGAACGTTGATGTGCTGAATGTGTATTTATGATCTTCAACCCACTGGCCAGGAAGTTGGCCTAGAATAAGGACTATGAAGATGATTCATAAACTGGTAAGTATCAAGGAAACACGGTGTTGTTTGTATTACAAATAATGGCACAATTTAGAAATAACAAAAGTAAGAAGCCAAGTGCCTTGTCCAAGGCCGCATGAGAAGTAAATAAGAAAGGCAGGATTAGAATGAAGTTTCTGACTTTTGTCTCCATATTTTCTACATATAAATAAGCATCTTCTTCAAGTAAGAAAGCCCTGAAAGCATGGCCACAGGTGTGGGAATAGTAGACAATTCAATCCCTGCCTAGAGTGAAATCAGAAGAATTGGAATTAAGTAAACTGTAAGAACAGCTACCATTTGAGTGCCTGAACTAGGTCCTTACATGCATTACTTGTAAGCTTTGTGATAGGATTTTTTATTGGAGTACAGTTGCTGCATGATATGTCAGTTACAGGTGTACAAAATAGTGATTCACAATTATTAAAGGTTATGAGCACCGAAGAATTAATGCTTTTGAACTGTGGTGTTGGAGAAGACTCTTGAGAGTCCCTCGGACTGCAAGGAGATCCAACTAGTCAATCCTAAAGGAAATCAGTTCTGAATATTCATTGGAAGGACTGATGCTAAAGCTGAAACTCCAATAGTTGGGCCACCTGATGTGAAGAACGGACTCATTTGAAAAGACCTTGATGCTGGGAAAGATTGAAGGTGGGAGGAGAAGGGAATGACAGAGGATGAGATGGTTGGATGGCATCACTGACTCTATAGACATGAGTCTGAGTAAACTCTGGGAGTTGGTGATGGACAGGGAGGCCTGGTGTGCTGCAGTCCATGGGGTCACAAAGAGTCAGACACAACTGAGTGACTGAACTGAACTGAACTGAACTGAAAAGTCGCTTTCTCAAAATCAGAGATAGAATGAGATCTTGGTCCTTTTGGACAACAGAGGTCATTTCTTTCCATGCCTTTTCGCGTTTCTTGGTTCTAGAAGTCCATCAGAATACACAAAGAGCTCTTTAGAAACTATGGGGACTTCCCTGGTGGTCCAGCGGTTAGGACTTCCCCATCCAACGCAAGAGGTGGGAATTCCATCCCTGGTCAGGGAGCTACGATCCCACATGCCTCACGGTCAAAAAACCAAAACATAAAACAGAAGCAATATTGTAAAAAGATTTCAATAATTTGAAAATGGTCGACATCAAAAAAAAATCTGAAAAAAAAAAGAGTCTATAAATCTCCAGACCCCATCCTTGAAAGCCTGATGTAATAATTGCCACCACCAAAAAAAAAAAAAAAAAAAAATGAGGAAACACGTTGGTGGGGGCGGGGTGAAGCCCAAGGAAAATGGGCTGCTTTTTCCAAGCTAAAGTGTAATGGAGAAATCCAAATGGATTTCTGCCAGGGTGCATCCACCATCTTAGTGCTGACAAGGTTGCAATCGAGGAAGCAAAAAACTTAAGACCTCAGCTGGGTCAAGACAGCAGAGAGGGAGCATCATAAGAATAAAAATAAAGCATGAGCTTGCTTTAAGGTGGGGATTTCAAACCAGCTCTCTTGAACTGATTAAGTAAGTGATAACAGAGCTACACAAATGGCTACATGGCAGCTGTGAAATGCGATGAATTTGTTCTAAATTCACACACATGGAAAGACATCTAGGATGTGAAACAAAGCAGTTTGTGAAACTCCATGTAGAGTCTGATCCTGTTTGCATGTATAGTGTGAACTATGCTTTTTATACCATAGTACTATATAGCATAGTATTGTTTGCTGTTTGGCTGCTAAGTCGTATATGACTCTTTGTGACCCGTGGACTGTAGCCCGCCAGGCTCCTCTGTCCATGGGATTCTCCAGGCAAGAACACTGGAGTGGGCTGCCATGTCCTCCTCCAGGGCATCTTTCCAATCCAGGGATCGAATCCGTGTCTCCTGCGGCTCCTGCTTTGCAGGCAGGTTCTTTCTGCTGACCACCAAGGAAGCCCCTGTCTTCCTCCTATTTATTCTTAATTGCTTGGAAATTCTAAAAACATATATTCATTTGTATCTGCATTCATTTGAAAATCAAATCAAATTATCTCTTGTCGCTATCCCCCGATAATCACCGATGGAGACATTTATAGGAGACTCAGGAGACATGAGTTCGGAGATGGGAGACAGAAAGAGGAAAAGTCTAAGAAAGACTTCCCTGACCCTCCTCCCGGCCTCTGCTTTTTTTTTTTTTTTTTTTTTTTGNTTATTCTTAATTGCTTGGAAATTCTAAAAACATATATTCATTTGTATCTGCATTCATTTGAAAATCAAATCAAATTATCTCTTGTCGCTATCCCCCGATAATCACCGATGGAGACATTTATAGGAGACTCAGGAGACATGAGTTCGGAGATGGGAGACACAAAGAGGAAAAGTCTAAGAAAGACTTCCCTGACCCTCCTCCCGGCCTCTGCTTTTTTTTTTTTTTTTTGGTCGGGGGTCACCATCTGTAGATTTGTGCTGCACAAAAATAAAGCCATCCATCTCCCTTACTGTGGTGTCATGTAAGCTCAGGAAAAACCACAGCACTCAAGGGGGGCTCCGGGTGGAAAAGTCACTTATCTGCCTCAGCCGGGTTCAGAGCTCCCCCGAAGGCATCCTCCCCTGGACTCAGGGGGTGGGTTTTGTTTATCCCCCTGGCACACAATGAAATGTCGGGAACACATGCTCAGGGTGAGGTGGGGCCTGACGAAGGTTAAAAATGGAACGGCGGCTTTGATCACCAGCCAACACCAATGACGCGTGGGGCTGGGGCCAGAGTGAAACGTCATGTTCCCTTGCTGTCTCTGCAGAAGGTGCAGACAGTCCCCTCCTGACTCCACAAGCAGACAGAGCCCCAGAATGGAAAGTGGGGGCGGCGGGGAAGGCTGCTGACAAAGAGAGCTGGAGGAAGCTGGCCTCCTCTGGGTGGGCCAGGGGACTGGCTCCACTTGCAATGGCAAGACAGCTCAGGATTTGCAAAGGAGCCTTCGCTGGAGGGCCCACTGGAGAGCTGACATGACAGAAGGCAGCAGGCCAGGCAATCTCGGCTCCTCAATGGACCAATCTGTGGCCGCCATTTTGTCATCACTTCCCTACACTCTCGCTGTGGTGCCCAGAACTCCTACTCATCTGCACCGTCTTCACTCAGCCAGCAGATGTGTGTTGAGAGTCTGGACTGTTTCCAAACTGGGCTGGGTGCTGAGGATCCAACAGTGAGACAGTTGAGAAGTGAGGTGGGTGAGTATAGAGGGCTTCCCTGGTGGCTCAGTGATAAGGAATCCATCTGCCAATGCAGGAGACGTGGGTTCAATTCCTGGGTCGGGAATGATCCCCTGGAGGAGAGCATGGCACCCCACTCCAGTGCTCTTGCCTGGGAGAACATCCAGGACAGAGGAGCCTGATGGGCTGCAAACCGTGGGGTCACAAAGAGTCGGACACAAATGAGCGACTGAGCATGGATGGACAGGTGAGTACAGGGCGTGGGAGACCAGCGAGGGTGGTAATCCAGGCTCGATAGGGTAGGGCAGGGGAGGGAGCCTGGAGAAAGACAGAGCTACTGCTGCTGCTAAGTCGTTTCAGTCGTGTCTGACTCTGTATGACCCCATAGACGGCAGCCCACCAGGCTCCGCCATCCCTGGGATTCTCCAGGCAAGAACACTGGAGTGGGTTGCCATTTCCTTCTCCGATGCATGAAAGTGAAAAGTGAAAGGGAAGTCACTCAGTCATATCTGACTCTTAGTGACCCCATGGACTGTAGCCTACCAGGCTCCTCCGTCCATGGGCTTTTCCAGGCAAGAGTACTGGAGTGGGGTGCCATCACCTTCTCCAAAAGATAGAGCTGCTTACCCTGAAAATAAAAGTAGAAGTATACTGGGACTTCCCCTGTGGCCCAGTGGTTAAGACTCCACATTTCCATTCCATTTCCAAGTTCAATTCCTGGTCAGGGAATTAAGATCTCAAATGCTGCCTGATGTGGCCATAAAATAAAATTGAAAAATAAAATAAAAAATAGGAGTATGCCATGTGGAAGAACTGAGGGACGAGTATCTCAGGTGAAGGGAGCAAAGAGAGGTGAAGAAGAGACTGGAGGAAATGAAAAAGCAAAACACTATTGGGAGACGTGAGAAAAACTCCAGATTACAGACTGCAACACAAACGCTAGCTGCTTGGCTACTTTTACTATCAAATGGACCAACTGCTTTTCAGCGAATTGGGTGAAGGAATCATTACTCTAATCCGATTCACCACTTCTATTGAGCATGTCCGATAAGCCAATGAGGGCTTTCCTGGTGACTCAGTGGTAAAGAATCGGCCTGCCAATGTAAGAGACGTGAATTTGATCCCTGGGTCAGGAATATCCCCTGGAAGAGGAAACAGCAACACATTCCAGTATTCCTGCCTGGAAAATCCCACGGACAGAGGAGCCTGGCGGGCTACAGTCCAAAAGGTTGTAAAGAGTAGTATACGATGGAGCATGCACGCTTACATATAAGCCAATAATTCATAAATGTAGGGTCTCATTGCATCCGCACACCAAACAAATTTACCATTTGAATAATCTGAAGGTCAAAGAGGTTATTTAAACCCATCAAAACCATGTAGCAGGTAAAGTATACGGCAGGAGGGCCCAGGACTTGAACCTAGAGCTTCTACCATTTATAGCACTCAGTCTATTTTAGTAGAGGTGGATTTCCTCACTGAGGTCCACTTGAGTGATTGAATCACCCCCGAGGTCAGAGATGAAGACTTCCTCATCCATCCCTCCACTCATCAATATAATCAATCCATTATTTGCACATTCATTGGCAGATTCTCATCTCTCTTGTTCTACATTGCCTTGCCAATCTCTCAAACTGGCTTCCAGAATAGTCTCACATTCCAAATGATCAGAGACTACTTCAGTCTTCAAAAACAAGACGGTACCTACCTCAGAGCTAAAGGATTTTCTCTGCAGCTCTATTTCGGGCCATGTTTCAAAGTTCACCCAGCTGCTTTAACTGGTGTTAGATAGCAAAGACCATTTTGGAAGTCCTTATGGGTTGTGCTGCGCTGTGGTTAGTCTCAGGCATGTCCGACTTTCTGTGACCCCATGGACTGTCTCCCACCAGGCTCTTCTGTCCATGGGGATTCTCCAGACAAGAATACTGGAGTGGGTTGCTATGCCCTCCTCCAGGGGACCTTCCCAACCCAGGAATGGAACCAGGATCTCCTGCATTGCAGGCAGATTTTTTTATCAGCGGAGCTACCGGGGAAGCCCAACCCCCCACCATGGGTTAGACCTTATAAAATCTGAATATCATAAGATGTTTTAAGGTCTAAGACATCAGTTAGAAATTTTAGGAGTAGAAATGAACTTTGAGATTATCTAGTTCACCCTCTGGTTTCACAAATTAAAGAATTAAAGTATAAAAATGAAGAGGCACCTTTCCTAAAAACATATGGATGTTTGATACAAATGTTTGTCATATGATACTTGGGATACACTTGGTCATAATCAACTAATTCTTGGTTTTAAAAAAACCTAACTATGGCTATTCAAACTCTTAAATGTTTTAGAGAATGAGAAGCTAAGTCTTTTTATTTTTCCTTTTTGATAACAATGATGATAAAAAGTCTCCATCGTTTCTTCTCTTACTGCCGCTGCTGCTACTGCTAAGTCACTTCAGTCATGTCCGACTCTGTGAGACCCCATAGATGGCGGCCCACCAGGCTCCTCTGTCCCTGAGATTCTTCAGGCAAGAACACTGGAGTGGGTTTCCATTTCCTTCTCCCTTTCTTCTCAAAAGTCTGTAGAAATGTGAGAAGACTGTTAAGAGATTCTAATAGCTCCTAAACCTACTACGAGACAGAGTAGTTAATAGGCTACATCATAGCTATCATTTTGCAATGAAGATCTGAGATATATAGAGAAAATAAAAGGACACATGCCTCCCTCCATCACTGAATATTTGCATAAAGAATAGAAGGATACATCTAGACTCAACAATCATGTTAGGATGGAAAGCAAACTTCAAAGAAGATTTGTTATCAGAGATTTGACATCGCCTCTGAGTGTCAAGATATGATGGATGATCCAGAGCTAACAGGGTTTTTAGTGGTCATGGAATCTTCTAGGTTAGAGAATTAAACTTTCAGATGACACCATTTAAGCCTGAGTCTAGCAGACTGGAGAAATAGGATGTGGTGCCGAGGAATTCAAAGTCACTGCACAGGGCATTTTCCCTGATCCCCAAAGTTAAGATTCCCTCTTATAAGCTCCCTTCTAATGATACACCCTTTTTCATTGGACTCTATTTATTAAATACTCTCTTGATGTCCCTCCTTCCCAATGACCTGTCAACTCTCCAATTCCCTAAGAAACATTATCTGTCTGGTTTGCTCTTGTACTTCTATTACACTGCCTAATATGTAGTGAAATCTGTATGCAGGTCAAGAAGTAACAGTAAAATGGGACATGGTACAGGGGGCTGGTTCCAAATTGGCAAAGGAGTACATCAAGGCTGTATATTGCAACCCAGCTTATTTAACTTATGCACAGGGTACATCATGTGAAATGCCAGGCTGGATGAAGCACAAGCTGGAATCAAGATTGAAAGGAGAAATATCAATAACCTTAGATATGCAGATGACACCACCCTTATGGCAGAAAGCAAAGAGGAACTAAAGAGCCTCTTGATGAAAGTGAAAGAGGAGAGTGGAAAAGCTGGCTTAAGATCTGGCATCTGGTCCCATCACTTCATGGCAAATAGATGGTGAAACAATAGAAATAGATACAGACTTTATTTTCATGGGCTCTGAAATCTCTGCAGATGGTAACTGCGGCCATGAAATTAAAAGATGCTTGCTCCTTGGAAGAGAAGCTATGACCAATCTAGATAGCATATTAAAAAGCAGAGACATCACTTTGCTGAAAAAGGTCCTTCTAGTCAAAGCTATGGTTTTTCCAGTAGTCATATATGGATGTGAGAGTTGGACCATCAAGAAAGCTGAGCGCCAAAGAACCGATGCTTTCAAACTGTGGTGTTGGAGAAGACTCTTGCGAGTCCCTTGGACTGCAAGGAGATCAAACCAGTCAATCTTAAAGGAAATCAGTCCTGAGTATTCATTGGAAGGACTTATGGTGAAGCTGAAACTCCAGTACTTTGGCCACCTGATGTGAAGAGCTGACTTATTTGAAAAGACCCTGATGCTGGGAAAGACTGAAGGCAGGAGAAGAAGCGGACAACAGAGGATGAGATGGTTGGATGGCATCACTGACTTGATGGACATGAGTTTGAGCAAGCTCCAGGAGCTGGTGATGGACAGGGAGGCCTGGTGTGCTACAGTCCATGGGGTTGCAAAGAGTCAGACACGACTGAACTGAACTGAGCATCCCGTTGTATGTGTGCACCACACCTTTACCCATTCACCTGGCAATGGGCATTTAGACTATTTCCATGTCTTGGCTGTTGTGAGTAGTGCTGGAGTTGTGATGGACAGGGAAGCCTGGCATGCTGCCATCCATGGGGACAAAGAGTCAGACACAACTGAGAGACTAACTGAATATGTAGTGGGTGTGTGTTAGTCACTCAATCATGTCTGACTCTTTGCAATCCTGTGTACCTCGCCAGGCTCCTCTGTTCATGGGATTCTCCAGGCAAGAATACTGAAGTGGGTAGCCATTCCCTTCTCCAGGCGATCTTCACGACCCAGGGATCAAACCTGGGTCTCCGATGTTGCAGGAAGATTCTTTACCATGTGGGCCACCAGGGAAGTCCTAACGTGTAGTTGGTAATCCATAAATATTTGTAATATTCAAGACCAAATACCTATGAGGATTGCACATGAATCGAAGGGCATCACCACGGAGGATTATAGAATTTTCTCCTCCACAATTTTAATACTGGCCCTTCATTGAGTAGTAGTGCTTTAAAAAAAACTTTATCAGATTCTTCACAATTAACATTGTTTCCTTGGTTTGTATAAAGCTAGTGCTCATTTACTGAGAGTTCACAGAAGATAGCAGATTAAAAAGTTCATGGTTTCCTTAGCCCCAAATTTCTGGTCCAGGTGAAAAGAGAAAAGATGTGACCTCATTCACTCTGCCACCTGTTTCTATGAAAGCTGCTAGGCAGAATCAGAAATTGTTCTACTATGGGAAGCTCATTTTCTTAGGAGCAACTGGCAGAAAGATGAAATCATGGAAGCCACTAGAAACAGGTCTCTTAGATCCCCAAATCTCAGAAGGTGGCATTCACAAAGGAAATCTGGAACAGAGCCTTTAAAAAAAAAAGAAGGCTGCAACCTGCTAGACAAGAGGCAGGACTTCAACAAACAAGGTCAGTGACTCTTACAGAGATGCCATTCAGAGTAACAAACATGACTTTCTTTGTCTCCCAGTGACAGGTGACACCACCCCACAGGCGCCTCCCCAGCAAGGAGCGAAGAATAGTGCCGTATCTATTCTTCTGAGGCTAAGCCATCATTAACCTTTATAAAACAATGCAACTTTAACACCCAAGGAATTTGGCTTCAGGGGAAAATCTTATATCGCTTCTATTGTAGTTGCTGGGTGGCATGGAAGGATGCCAAGGGCTACAAGGGGAGAAAAAGAAGTGAAAAAAAAATGGGGTGATTATCCAAGAAAAACATTCCCAGCCAAATTGGGAGACAGGAAATTTACTGGTCTTTGGATGCTCCTTAGCTGGGTAAATTAAGGGTTGGTACATAGTGAGTTTTATCTCTGCTGGGTTCTTTGTTGGTCTGTAAAGAAGACAGGGCAGGGACTTGTCTGGCAGTCCAGGGATTAAGGTTTCACCTTCCAGGGCAAGCGGTGCTGTTTCAATCCCTGTTCTGGTGCCTTGCAGCCATTAAACCAAAACATTTAAAAAAAAAAAGAAGAAGAAAGAAAAGAAAGAAAGAGCAATATTGTAACAAATTCAATAAAGACTTTTAAAGTGGTTCACATCCAAAAAAAAAAAAAAATCTTGAAAAAAAGACAAGGAAAGCAGAAGGAAACCACTTTGGGCAGCCAGTGCATTCTCTTTACCAAGACGCTCACAGAGCCACACCTGACAGATCCATCCTGGACTGCGATGCGCCACCGTTTTTACTGGATCAGATTGAGCCACCTCTCTCGGCTGTTATTTTCCTTCACGTTCCCTCCTGGGAAGATCTAACTCTTGGGTTGGCACAAGCAGCATGACATCCACTCTCTGACACTTTCTGATTGCTATACATTAGGCAAGAAACTCAGTCATTTCTTGAAGTTCCGCTGTTCCTGTCTGTAACATACAGGCAGGTGATAATCCCAGCATCACTGGATTGTAAAGATTTAAGGAAATAAATGAGGTAAAAGGTCTGATATAAGGAAGAAAATATGTATTTGTTTCCTTCTTTTTTCCTCAGTTCCTTCCTTAAATCCACTTTCTCCTGGACTTTTCTGGTGGCCCAGTGGTTAAGACTCCAGGCTTCCAATGCAGGGGGCACAGGCTTGATCCCTGGTCGGGGAACTAAGATCCCATGTGCTGCATGGTGTGGCCAAAAAAAATTTTTAAGTAAAATATAATAATGCTAAATAGAGCTATTTGTATAAAAAGAAAAACAAATTCTTATTAACTGATAAAAACAATTGATGAGAATCATTTTAATAAGCCAAATCTGAAAGATGAATAAAAAAAGAATTTCTCTCTTTGCAGTGAGAGAGGATCACAGGTCTGGGCAACTTCAGCACCAACCAGCTAGAAAGTTGTCACCCTTTCTGTGGGACTCAGTTTTGTGATCTGTACAATGGGAGACCTGCACCCTGTTTTTCCTCCCCTTACTTCCCAGGGATCCTCTCCAGAACTCTGGACCCTCACTGAACACAGTCTGAAAATTCTGAAACTATCAAATCCCCAAATTTTTTCCAGCTCTGCAATTCTGAAATATTATAACTTTATGTAAAATTAACAATGATATTCATAACAATAGTGAATACGGAAAATTTGATGCAAAAAGAAGCAGTCCTTGCACATAATCCAAAACCAAAGATAAATGACACCTTAGGTACTCATTTTTGTATTATCTGTGCTAAAATGCCTCTCTCAGTGGACATGGGTAATTAGGGGTTTCATGGTGTGGTTTTGGTCAGCCTTCAGTAATTTGTACTTTTGCATTCACAACCTCAACCATGGAAACATCCCAGTTCCCAGTCATCTGACCTCACATCAGATGTGAGGAATTATTGGCTAGAGCACTAAGATAAGAGATAGTCCCTATTACAAAATGCTGTTCTATTTCCTGTATAAAACATCGTCTATCAGAACCCAGTTGCTAGTATCGTCCACAGTTCGCTCGTCTATAACTCACAATGTGGGACTTCTCTGGTGGTCCGGTGAAGACTAAAGTCAGAGATCGCGCTTCCAACACAATGGCCCTGGGTTTGATCCCTGGTCAGGGAACAAAAATCACATATGCTATGTGGCAAAAAAAAAAAAAAACTAGTAATGCATTGGCCCAAGATGGGGGGTGGGGCCCCACCTGAATTAGTCTCCTTCCGATTTCATTACACACAAGTTCATTTTCCAAATGCAGCTAGTTGCTTCAACACCTGGTTTGAAAAAGTAAAACAGCTCTACAGACTCCTGTGTAAATAAATGGATGTACATTGGGCTGGACTTTGGGAATACTGGTGGTACCCAAAAGGATGAACCAAGTCAAGGACCAGAGAACATATTCCTGGTTTGAGCCTTCATGATTGGAGCATGCTACCTTCTTCTCTGTTTTGGGCAACATCAAAGAGAAGCAATGTTCTACCAGAAATCTTATGAAACATTTGGTTGGTTACAAATGAAATTTCGACTGCAGAAAAGGCAAGAGAATGAACTCTGACTCAGAAGCAATATGGAGGCGCTCAAAGTAATCAATCAGAAGAACTGCAAGACATATGCTGAAGGTAGCACCTCAAAGTGGAAACAGATGGACTAATGTGTATTGATCTCCAATGGCTGTTGACACCCTTTTGAAAAAGAGGCAATAAAGGGCATTGAGGGAGTGCTTTAAGTGGAGAGAGGGGTAAACCATGGGGGATTCGAAAATCTGGGGCAAGGACTCTTTAGTGAACTCTGAGCTTCAATATAGAATGTTACCCTCAAGTCTTTTTTAGCCAACAGCTGGAAGGAAGCAAAGATGACTGGAGGAGGGGGAGGGGGTTTCCATCACCACCTTACCAATTTCTCTGCTCTCACATGATTATTTGTACTCTTTCATTATCTCAGCTTCCCCAGCTCCCCTGCCTCTGGATAGATGAACAGCAGTAACAGAATAACCCTGTTCTCACAGGTGATTTGGGCAGCATCTCAGCCCTCCTCCCAATAAATCCACTTTACCTTTTCATGTGTGTGTGTATATGTGCCTGTGTGTGTGTGNTCTCTCAGTGGACATGGGTAATTAGGGGTTTCATGGTGTGGTTTTGGTCAGCCTTCAGTAATTTGTACTTTTGCATTCACAACCTCAACCATGGAAACATCCCAGTTCCCAGTCATCTGACCTCACATCAGATGTGAGGAATTATTGGCTAGAGCACTAAGATAAGAGATAGTCCCTATTACAAAATGCTGTTCTATTTCCTGTATAAAACATCGTCTATCAGAACCCAGTTGCTAGTATCGTCCACAGTTCGCTCGTCTATAACTCACAATGTGGGACTTCTCTGGTGGTCCGGTGAAGACTAAAGTCAGAGATCGCGCTTCCAACACAATGGCCCTGGGTTTGATCCCTGGTCAGGGAACAAAAATCACATATGCTATGTGGCAAAAAAAAAAAAAAACTAGTAATGCATTGGCCCAAGATGGGGGGTGGGGCCCCACCTGAATTAGTCTCCTTCCGATTTCATTACACACAAGTTCATTTTCCAAATGCAGCTAGTTGCTTCAACACCTGGTTTGAAAAAGTAAAACAGCTCTACAGACTCTTGTGTAAATAAATGGATGTACATTGGGCTGGACTTTGGGAATACTGGTGGTACCCAAAAGGATGAACCAAGTCAAGGACCAGAGAACATATTCCTGGTTTGAGCCTTCATGATTGGAGCATGCTACCTTCTTCTCTGTTTTGGGCAACATCAAAGAGAAGCAATGTTCTACCAGAAATCTTATGAAACATTTGGTTGGTTACAAATGAAATTTCGACTGCAGAAAAGGCAAGAGAATGAACTCTGACTCAGAAGCAATATGGAGGCGCTCAAAGTAATCAATCAGAAGAACTGCAAGACATATGCTGAAGGTAGCACCTCAAAGTGGAAACAGATGGACTAATGTGTATTGATCTCCAATGGCTGTTGACACCCTTTTGAAAAAGAGGCAATAAAGGGCATTGAGGGAGTGCTTTAAGTGGAGAGAGGGGTAAACCATGGGGGATTCGAAAATCTGGGGCAAGGACTCTTTAGTGAACTCTGAGCTTCAATATAGAATGTTACCCTCAAGTCTTTTTTAGCCAACAGCTGGAAGGAAGCAAAGATGACTGGAGGAGGGGGAGGGGGTTTCCATCACCACCTTACCAATTTCTCTGCTCTCACATGATTATTTGTACTCTTTCATTATCTCAGCTTCCCCAGCTCCCCTGCCTCTGGATAGATGAACAGCAGTAACAGAATAACCCTGTTCTCACAGGTGATTTGGGCAGCATCTCAGCCCTCCTCCCAATAAATCCACTTTACCTTTTCATGTGTGTGTGTATATGTGCCTGTGTGTGTGTGGGTGTGTGTGTGTGTGTGCATGTGTGCATGTATTAGTCACTCAGTCCTGTCTGACTCTTTGCAATCCCATGAGCTGTAGCCCTGTCCCACTAGGCTCCTCTGTCCGTGGAATTCTCCAGGCAAGAATACTAGAGTGGGCAGCCACTCCCTTTGCCAGGGGATCTTTACCTTTTTATAGAGAGTCTCTATTTGGTGCCTTTTTTATCGATACCAATGCACGCAAATGCTTTTATATTACATTTTACATTTTAGAATCATTTTTGACTTACAGAAAAACTGAAAAGATAATACAGAGCATTCTCTATGTCCCCCTCACCAGCTTCCCTACTGTTAACACCTAACTCGACTTTGGTACCTTTATCACAAGGTAAGAAACCAATACCGGTACAGTTGGCATGTTTTTTAATTGGGGTACAGTTGCCTTACAATCTTGTGTTCATTTCTACTATACAATGAAATGAATCAGCTATATGTGTACGTATAACCCCTCACTCTTACGCTTCCCTCCCACCCTTCCCCATCCCACCGCTCTAGGTCATCACGGAGCACCAAGCTGAGCTCCTGTACTACAGCAAGTTCCCACTAGCTGTCTAGTTTACACATGGTAGTGTGTGTATACAGAGAAGGCAATGGCACCCCACTCCAGTACTCTTGCCTGGAAAATCCCATGGATGGAGGAGCCTGGTGGGCTGCAGTCCATGGGGTCGCTAGGAGACAGGACTGAGTGACTTCGCTTTCACTTTTCACTTTCATGCATTGGAGGAGGAAATGGCAACCCACTCCAGTGTTCTTGCCTGGAGAATCCCAGGGACGGGGGAGCCTGGTGGGCTGCCGTCTATGGGGTCGCACAGAGTCAGACACGACTGAAGCAACTTGGCAGCAGCAGCAGCAGTGTGTATATATGTCAATCCTATCCTCCTGGTTCACTCCACCCTCTCTCCCCCTCCCAGTGTCCACACTTCAGTTCTCTATGTCTGCATCTCTATTCCTGACCTACAAATAGGTTCATCTGTACCATTTTTCTAGATTCTCTCAGTTCAGTTCAGTCATTCAGTCATGTCCGACTCTTTGTGACCCCATGAATCACAGCCTCCAGGCCTCCCTGTTCATCATATACATTAATATAGAAACCACACAATTCAGGTGCCACAATCTCCCTCCACGCATTCCCTATGCATTTTTATCATATCTCAGGGGCATTGCCACCTCCCTCTGCACTGAGGTTCTAGAGCCCGTGAAATGCCATTATTAAGAGAAGGACTAAAGAGAAATAAAAAGGAAACATTCTTTGGGATCCTTTTTTTTTTTTTTTTTTTTT
>SJYW01040981.1:883102-893362 GCA_006410735.1 Raphicerus campestris | reverse complement strand
AAATGTATTCTAAGGGCACAAACCTCTAGTTACAGTATGAATAAGTAAAAT
Source organism: Raphicerus campestris (assembly GCA_006410735.1). Lineage (NCBI taxonomy): Eukaryota > Metazoa > Chordata > Mammalia > Artiodactyla > Bovidae > Raphicerus > Raphicerus campestris. Next base: position 893,311 of record SJYW01040981.1, on the reverse strand, counting down.
GTTATGGAAAACTCCAAATGAAATTTTTGGCCAACCCAATACTTGAAAGTTGCCAAAAGTATAGATCTGAAATGTTATCAACACACACACAAAAGTGGAGTCGCACAGTCGGGTCTGACTCTCTGCGACCCCCAGGACTGCAGCCCACCAGGCTCCTCCCTCCATGGGATTCTCTGGGCAAGAATACTGGAGTGGGCTGCCATTTCCTTCTCCAGGGGATCTTCCCAACTCAGGGATCGAACCCGAGTCTCCCACATTGCAGGCAGACGCTTTAACCCCTGAGCCACCAGGGAAGCCCGTTAGATCTTAAATGTTATCAACACACACACAAAAGTAATGGAAATATATGATGTAGATTAAGTCACTCCCCCAAGGTTAGTAGCAAGCTAAGATGTGAATTCTGCTTGATTTGGATCTCAAATTCATTCTAGCGTGTCTCCCAGTTACTTTCCTATTTTTGATCAACTTGCAGGAATCAAAAGGGAATTTAGCATAAAGAAAATGTGGTATATACGTACAATGAAATATTATTCAGCCTTAAGAAACAAAGAAGGAAATCCTTTCCCTTAAGGGGAAACATGGATGAACCTTAAGGACTTTACACCAAGTGAAATAAACCAGTCCCCAAAGGATGAATACTGTATGATTCCACTTAAATGAGGTATCTAATATAGCCACTCAGAAGTAGAGAGCAGAATGCTGGGTGCCATGGGCTGGAGGGAGTGGGGAATGGGGAGGGTTGTTTTTTTTTTTTTAATTTATTTGGCTGTGCCAGGTCTTACATGAGGCACACAGGATCTTTAATCTTTGCTGCATGCAGGATCTTTAGTTGTGGCATGCAAACTTTTACAAGTGGTATGTAGGATCCAGTTCCCCGACTAGGGACCAAACCTGAGTCCCCTGCATTGGGAACACAGAATCTCAGCCAATGGACCACCAGGGAAGTCTCTGAGATGTTCAGCTATCCAAGATGAATAAGTTCTAGGAATCTGCTGCATAACATCCTATCTGTAGTCAACAATACTGTATCATATACTTAAAATTTTGTTCAATGTCATATTCAATGTTCTTACTACAATTGAAAGAGGGAGTAATTTAGTCTCCCAAAGGACTGAATGTTGAACATGAGTGGCAGAGCACTGAACTCTGCTAAACCCTTATCACTTCAACTGTTAAATGGGGATAAAACAGTAATTACCTTACAGAGTTATCTGAAGATGGAATGACATAACCCATGCAAAGTATTTGGCACCCTGCCTAGAACATGATAACGGCCCATTAATGTTTGTTATTATTGTTTTTGTTATCATCATCAGAAAATCCTTATTACCCCAGTGCCCAGACAAGCTGCCAAGAACCGGGGTTCCCCCATCACATACTACTTCCTCGTGTCCCTTCCAGCCATCCAAAGCTATACGATTGACAGGCAAGTCAAGATCACCATTCCCACCTTGCAAGAAGGTACAGTCAATCAACTCCACAATCTAATAAAACATGCAAGGGGCCCTCGGGGGTTGAAAACTCTTCAAACTGAAAATCATCAAAACAGGTTTTATTTTATCATCTCTAACAACAGTCCAGCTGTAATGTCAACTGTGCTTGTTCGTTTGTTCTAAGAAACTTGAATCAAGTTTTGGCAAGTCTTCAGAGACTATCCGTGCAGATAGATAGGTAGATAGATAGATAATATGACACCATAATATGACACATTCCCTTCACATATAACTTTCTGCAGCAGGAGCATAAAGAAGATAATTTTTCAGAAATACTGGAGGGTTCCATCAATTTTCCAAAGAGACTCTCTTAATCCTTTGATTCACAAATCACTCCCTTTTGAAGCGCCTGTCATGTCAACTGGCCTGATGCTACTACATGCTCATCCCTCAAGTGTTTCGCTTGTAATGAGAGCCACTCTCCAGCAAGACTTTCATCCATTTTATGAAACCCTGCATCTTTTGCAAGATTTGCAATTCCACTTTGCAAGCATTTGCATCATATTTGCATCATACTGTTGGATATCTCTAGCACCTGGCAACCTCCCCATAAAGATGTTGGTGCCCTGGTTGACAATTAGGCTTGTGTGAAGTGGAAGGGGGGAATATATGCATAAGTGATGAGCGTATGGGCTTCCCAGGTGGTAGCTAATGGTAAAGAACCCACCTGCCAATGCACAAGACAAACGAGACACAGTTTTGATCCCTGGGTTGGGAAGATTCTCTGCAGGAGGGCATGGCTACCCACTCCAGTATGTCTGGAGAATCCCCATGGACAGAGGAGCCTGGTGGGCTATAGTTCATAGGGTCACAAAGAGTCAGACATGACTGAAGCAACTTAGCACGCATGATGAGCTTATTGGTTATTTACCATATCATGACAACGTTTGATTCTCTGCATGACTCTGTACAACATGAGCTCAAACAATGAATTCCCAGTTAATGAGATCTCCTAAACTTTATTTCTAACCCTTGAGTACACAGGATATCATCTGGTATATGCTACACTTAATCCTCTTGGCGTGAGTTAAACTAAGTTTCTGTCCACAAAAACAAATATTCTTAACTAAATCCTCCAGACACTTGAGCTCTGACACTAATTTTTTTTTTATTGTTTCATATGAAGTACTTAGCTCAGACTTGCTGGAATTGTGTAAATGTCCAAAAATTGAGTTTGGTAATATTCTCAGTAATAATTCTTAATAGTTGAATAGCTCTGAGCACAAAACAAAAGAGTGTTTATAGGCATGGGGGTCTTCATTACCTAAGAATTTATTATCCAACTCTAACACAATAATGAGGTTATATCTGGAAGCAAAAAGCCATTTACAAAATAAAGAAGAATTCACAAGTAGATGGCCGCTTATAAAATTAATTCCCATGAAAACCTCATTCCCCACATAATTGACACCGTTGATGACCTAGAGAAAATAATTTCACCTCTTTTGTGGTCCGTCGCCTCGTGTGTAAATTGCAAACAAAATTAGCCCATGTTGAAGATTTGTACATGAACTGAGATGAAACATGGTAAAATTTTGCAGTCAGAAAATTAAAGAAGAAAGGAGAACCACAGTTGTCTCTCAATACCAGGTTTTCTTTTCTACTATATTGATAGAACAATATGGGTGTTAGGTGGGTTTTCCCTAGCTCCCTTGCAGCTATGTGGGGATTTATAAGCATGAAGATGAAGACAAATGTGTGCAACTTCCCAGCCAAGCCCTTAAGGAGAAGGGACATTTCTTTCCCATCTTCATCGTCCTATTTTCATGGGCTAGACTATAGACTTGGTGCTAAATTACCTTAAAAAGTGTTGACAGTGAAAACACCTGAAGGATGAATTTAAAAAAAAAAAAAGGAAGAAGAAGAAGAAACCGGAGGGGAAAAAATCCCAAGGTTCAGAGTTGTCATAGCAGCCAGCACAGTTTTTTATGTGCAAGAGAATTAAGTATCTACATGCTTTAAGCTATAAGTATTTGGAATTGCTCCTCAAGCAGCTGAACTATACCCTACACAAAATAGTAGCATTCTCCTTTTATCTGCCACACAATCAAATCCGCCATCATTATGCATCTCCCATGTACAAGACATTCACGGTAGTGTTGAGACAAGGCTTGGAATACAGGACTCTGACTCATGGGAAGGATAGGGGTAAAGGACAGTAAGGGAGTTTGGGATCAACATATACAACCTGCTACATTTCAAGTGGATAACCAACAAGGTCCTAGTGTATAGCACAGGGAACTCTGCTCAATGTTAGGTGCCAGCCTGAATGGGAGAGGAGTTTGGAGGAGAATGGATACATTTATATGTATGGCTGAGTCCCTTCACTGATCACCTGAACCTATCACAACATTGTTAATTGGCTATATTTCCATATAAAATAAAAAGTTTTAAAAAGAGAATATGGATTCTGAAAGAATAGATACATGTATATGTATAAAAATCNATACATTTATATGTATGGCTGAGTCCCTTCACTGATCACCTGAACCTATCACAACATTGTTAATTGGCTATATTTCCATATAAAATAAAAAGTTTTTAAAAAGAGAATATGGATTCTGAAAGAATAGATACATGTATATGTATAAAAATCATTTTCCTGTACATCTGAAACTAACATGACATTGTTAATCAACTATACACCAATAAAAAATAAAAAGTTTAAAAAAAGAAAATGGGTTCTAAAGTCAGGTTAACTTTCTCCAAATTGAGCTCTACCACTTCCTGACAATGGGATAAGTGAAAGTGATTTGCTTAGCTAAACTGTGGATTGCTAATCTATAAATTGGGTGTAATAAGCCTAGCTACCTCATGGGATGGGCATAAGGTTTAATGATATAAGGCATAATGAGATAATGTATGGAAAGCATCTAGGACCACGACACACCCAGCATCCCAAAAATGTTAGTTCTTATTACAGGGGAAGATGTTTTCAGGGCTGGAAGAAGACCTGATACTAAGTTCAGTCTGGGGCTCAAAAGTTAAGGTGACACCACTGTGGACCCCTTCATCCACATTTTTGTTCATCCTCTAAGTGGATTTCCTTCTGAAACGTGAACTTGCTTTCTCCTNGAAGAAGACCTAATACTAAGTTCAGTCTGGGGCTCAAAAGTTAAGGTGACACCACTGTGGACCCCTTCATCCACATTTTTGTTCATCCTCTAAGTGGATTTCCTTCTGAAACGTGAACTTGCTTTCTCCTTGGCAAATTCCCATATTTTCAGATTAAAAAAAAAAATTAGAAGACTGGTCTCTTACCCCTTAGATGCAGTTTTAATTTGGGAAATGGCTGTCAAGAGTATGGGTAGGGCCAGGCAATCGTCAGCACCCACATCCTTCCATGAGAGTAAGGACTATGCAGGTCCCATCTACCACCTGGGCCAGCCATGAGCACCTCCAAATCACAGAGAACTACATTTCCCAAACTGCTTTATTTTCTCATTTCCTGCTCAGTCAGTGGTGGCAGGCTGGAGGGAAGGAGGAGAAAGGAGCCATGGTATTTCTCACTCCACTCATCCATCCTGCTTTGGCAGCAGCTAACCAACCTTGGCTCCACGTGGAGGTCCTGGCACTTCAGCTTTCATTACACAAGGCTTCTCTTTCTGTCCCTTTTCCCTAGGGAGAGTAGTGACTTCCTGCTCTTGGTAATCTCTGAGTTGCCTCACTTCCCCAATTGCCTCCTTGATTCTTCCATCACCTAGGGATTCAATCCCCTGCATTAAATGCTCTCTGCTTGAAGAACCTTTCATGATGTCTTACTTTCAGTACGGACCCTCACAGATACAACATGGAAATTTCCGTGCTGAACACATTGCCTAGTACGTGTAGGGGGTTCAATGCCTATTTGTTGAATGAATACATACTCAGAGGAAGAGGATGCTGACATAATCCCTGAATTTGGTCCTCTGACCACTCTGAGGAGCTCTTTGGCTGAGAACACCTCTTACAGGATACTCACCTCTGCTCACAAAGGCTCCCAGCTGGCTAAATCACTGAAAGTACCAAAACAATCATCTTTCAAAACCCCACTGATGGTCTNTCTTTGGCTGAGAACACCTCTTACGGGATACTCACCTCTGCTCACAAAGGCTCCCAGCTGGCTAAATCACTGAAAGTACCAAAACAATCATCTTTCAAAACCCCACTGATGGTCTCATCCCCTAAAGTACTAAATTCCATGCCCTTGGGTCCTGAATTTGCAAAGGGAAGGAAGAATTTTCTTCTGGAGACCTTCCTCATGTTGGATGATCCAGATGAAAGCAAAATAGATAAATAGGATGGAGGAGGAGAGGGTGCAGGAGAAAACAAAAAAGTACCACCTCTCTGAGAAGCTATTTATCTCCAGACACTACTGGGGATCAGCACAGTATTTCAGTATTTGTAAATATCTATTTGGCCCCGAGAGTTCTCTCCCATGGAAACAGCTAATAAACTAAGCTGCCTGAGTTTATTCCTTCTGCCAAGGCACATTCCAGAGTCTGATTACATTTCTGTTTTATTATGGAAAAGAGGAGAGAGCAAAGGATCACGGAGGTGACGGGAAACCCAGAGTTAGTCTTCCAGGTTGATGAGTTTTTTTTCATAGAGAGTCAGAACCGCAGATGTACGTTACAATCAGCACCAGTTCTCTCCCTAAAACAGGAACTGCCCTCTTAACCTGGAATTCCAAATTGGGTTGTCACATCTGGCCAAGCAAGTGACCACTTTACCAAGTCTCCAAACAGAGCCTGGAACTGGTAAGTAGGTGGAATGCTCTCCAAGAAAGAGAAGAGCTCCCAGGCAGTGTCAATGCTGCTAATCTCTGTGGACCACGCTACAAGTGGCAAGGGGATATTTTCATCTCTTATGTTTGACAGTTAGGAAGCCCAGGACCCAAGCAGTGAGGTGGTTTCCATATGCTCCTGGCTCATGCAGGTCCAAGTGGATCTGCATGATCCAACATGGATCCAACCCATATTTCACCGAACTATGCCACCTTCCCAAGACAATGCCTTTCTTCCAAATGCTGAAATGAGTAACCTGGAGTTTTTCTTGGGGATTATTTGACTTGCCTTACTAATTATTTGATTTCTTTTTTTTTTTTTTCATTTTTCCCAAGCCAACAAGCCCACTTATTTTGTGGTAACACTATAATTAGGATCATTTTTTAATGTGATAGTACTATAACTAGAATCATGGATTTTTAGACTGGAGGCGCCTTTCAAGTTCAACCACCTCTATAATATTAACAAAAATATTTGGTATTTACCAAGGGCATACACAGGGCTGTATGCCCTGTATTAAGTCCTCTGCCTGTTTTATTTCACACAGTAGCCTTGACCGAAGTGTTCCATAGAATGCTGGTCTCACAATATACTGCATAAGTTGAAGACTCCATTATCCAAAAGAGTTTCAGAAATGTGACCTACAGGATCCATCTCAGGGGGAAAAAAAAATCACAAGATGCACATGACCATCTGACAGACTGGAAAGTTCTGCAGTTAAGAAAAATCATTGCATTTTTAAAAACAAGTTTCTTCCCAAACATCTCTGTCTGTGGACTCCTTATTTCCTGAAATCCAATTACCATCCTGCTCCCATTCTAAATCATCGAGAAAGCTCCATCTTGTCTTATATGTTCCCTGGCAAATGTAATTAAGATGGGGGAGGCCTCTAGCATCTTAGAGTTTTCAACAATCAGTCCTTAACGAGGAGTTGCTTAACTCTTTCTTAACTGGAAAAATGAGCGCTGGGAATCGCCTGCTCGGTTAAGAGATTTAAGATTCTCTAAATGAAGTTTGCAAGTGGATGGGGGGGAGGTCTGCAAACACATCGCTCACTCCTCACCCTCGTCCAGCTCAGCCTCAGATGCATTTTAATCGATATTTAAACAACTACAAAGGTGAAGGTTGACCCTGAGTGTCCTTCCCGCGGTTCATTCCAGATATTATCTATGAGGAGTAAACAGGCCCGTCCCGAAGTCTTGGCCACCCCGGTGTGATATCAAACAGCTGCTCCCAGGCCGTGGCAGCAGCGCCCATATTTCTCCTGCTGTACTTATAACAAGTTGAGCTTCCTGGCGGGGGTGAGGGGTGGGGGTTCTCTTTGAAGTTAAAGGGAGCAGTGTGTACAGTATGTGTGGGAAGGAAAACAGATTTGTCTCTCATGGAGAGCATCCTTTCCATGAGAACTGAAACTTCCAGGAAGAAGAGGTATCATTTAGCACTTCAAATAACAAAAACAGTAACAATAGTAACCCACATGGCGCTTATAAAGCTTTTACTGGTGTCAAGCATGGTACTAGAAACTCTGGCTTCAGCATATACTGGAAGGTAAGAACTACAATGGTTTCCCTTTTACAGATAGGAAAACTGAGGCTCAGGGAGGCTAAGTGACCTGTTAGATGTCCCAAGGGAGGTGAATTTGGGTTATACTTTGGCCCAGGACTGATTTCTTAGTCGCAAAACTGGAGCAAGAATAGTTTTTTTTGGCCAACCAAGGGGCAAAGAATGAGCTCTTCAAAGAGGTCTCCCTGCCCTGGAGAACAGAGACTGGAAGAAATGTGAGACGTTCCAATGTCAGTCTCATCTCTCCTAGCAAAGGAGACATGTGCTGATGGCGGGGAGGGAGCGTCTGTGTCCTGGCAGTTGCACGTCCCCATGGAGTTCAAGTTCACTACATCAGCTCAAAAGAAGGAAAGTTGGGGGTTGCAGTCATGGCAATGAAGACACAGGACACAAGGTCAAGCCCTGCCAGACAGGCTGGAACCCCCAAAATAATGCGGAGGCATAGTCTGCACTTGCACTAGGTGCGCGCGCGCACGTGTGTGTGTGTGTGTGTGTGTGTGTGTGAGCTGCTCAGTTGTGTCTGACTGGGCAACCCCATAGATTGTAACCCACCAGGCTCCTTTGCCCATGGTCTCTAGGCAAGAATACTGGAGCAGGTTGCCATTCCCTTCTCCAGGGGAATCTTCCTGACCCAGGGATGGAACCCACCTCTCCTGCATTACAGGTAGATTCTTTACCATCTGAGCTACCAGGGAAGCCCTGGTAGAGTCTATAAAAGGACACATCTTTGTTGAGTGCCAGGTGCTCCCTGAAGGGACCCAAGAGAAAAGAGGTTGGAAGTTGCAGCGTCTCCTATATTGCAAACCCTAGTTATTTTCACAATACACTACTGGATACATAGGTCAACTTGTGCATCCAGGGACAACCCATAAGCATGAACCCCAGAAGGCAAAGATCATGGGGCCCATCTTGATTGATGCCAACAGCACACACCTACTCTGTGCCACCAACAGTTACAGGCATTCCTAGGGACTTCCTGATGGTCCAGTGGTTAAGACTTCGCCTTCCATTGCAGAGGGTGTGTGTTCAATCCCTCTCAGGGAACTAAGATCCCACATGCCTTGGGGCAATTAAGCTCGAGGGCCAAAACAAAAGATACCAGATGCCACAATCAAGACTTGACAACACAGCCAAATTAATAAGTAAATAAACCTTTTAAGTTAATTAATTAAAAAGTACAGAGTTCCCAGTCTAGTGGAGGTGACAGGCATTACTTATACAATCACACAAAGAAGTATGTGATCATGCATGAGCCTTGGAGCAAATTATCTGATTCTCTTAGAGTGTGGAATAGGAGACAGACCAGCCCTGCTAGGCGGGTTTGACCAGGGTTTTATCTTCTGCCACTTATTTTCTATGTGCCTTTGAGCAAGAATTCAACCTCTTTTAGTGTCATTAGGCTCTGCTGGAAAATGAGGACAAGGTCAATGGCTACAAGAATATTAGAGGACTTCAGGTTCCAAGATAGCTATTCCTGGTATGCATGGATACCAAATTAAGAAACTCTGAACATTTCAAGAGAGCATTTTGGTGCAGACAGATTATTTCTTAAGGCTTCCTTTGCTAATGTTTGTCATCGCATTTGTCAAAGATCTTGTGTATTCATTCAACAAATGTTTATTGAGTGTCTATTATGTGATATGGACTTCCCAGGTTGCTCAGTTGTAAAGAATTTGCCTGCCAAAGTAGGAGACATGGGAGACACAGCTTCCATACTTGGATCGGGAAGATCTCCCGGGGAAGGACATGGCAACCCACTCCAGTTTTCTTGCCTTGAGAATCCCATGGATAGAGGAGCCTGATGGGCTACAATCCATGCAGTCACAAGAGTCGGACACGACTTAGCGACTGAGCATGCATGCATGCGTTATGTGATCTGGCCCCTAATTCCCTGAGCCAGGAACTACATGAATGAGCAAGTCAAACAGACATCCCCACCCTCATGGAGTTTATGATCTATGGGACACCCAGCAGACAATGGAAGATGAGACTCAGCCAGCATGGCCAAGGTTTTCACTAAGGGTGTCGTGACATCACAGAGGATCCTCTGTATTGCTCAGTAGAGTCGCAAAACCAATCAGAAACTCCAGCAATGGAAAAACCCTGAACAAATCACTTTGCTCCCATGGCAGCCAAGGGACAGAGGAATGCATGGGCAGGGACATCTCAGAGCAGTGGGTCAGTCCCCTGATATTTTAACAAACTGTCAGGGAGCCACACATCCCACCTTAATCTCAGCCCTGGTGAATTCTCCCTGCTCTTGTTTCCTCAATTTCTTCTCCACTAAGGTCAAGCCATGAACATCCCCTAGCTCAAAATTCAAAAACGAATCTCCCAAGGTAATTCCCCAGTGGTCCAGTGGTTAGGACTCCAAGCTTCCACTGCAG